>JBBPJS010001473.1:0-10722 GCA_038088835.1 Singerocomus rubriflavus
CTGTTCAACACACTAGTTGATGGCAGAGTGGGCTGAACCCATCTACGCGTTACGTGTTGTCACGCGTTGTTTCTTCGACGCGTTCCCCCTCGACTCGGTCAACTCCAGCAGCTAAAATGCCCGCAAAGGATGCTTTGGGAGACAAGAACAAGAAATTGACCGATTTCTTTCCCTCGCGGTCTTCCGAGTCTGTTCCAGCGCTCGCCATGTCCTCCAGTCCAACAAGAACGACGATAACAACGAGGTCTGCGACCCTGAAGAGAGCAGTGACGCGAACCTTGGTGGATTCCAGTAAGCGTGCGTTCGTGCTCGCCTCTGTTTGCTTATTCCCACCAGGCGCTCCCCCCCAGATGCGCAGCACTTCGACGACGGCAACGCGCAAGCGTGCTCGTTCGCCTGATAGCCATAACTCCAGCATATCATCCCGTCCTCCCCCCAAACTAAAATCTCCAAGAAAGCCCGTGAAAGTATTACAGTCTGGTCCGACTGCCGAGCGCTTGAGGCCCGTCATCGAACTCACCCCACCCCTCTCTTCCCGCAATTCTTTGGCTCAGAGGCCGACACCAGTGTGGGTGCATAACAGCACTTTGGTAGCATCACCCACGGATTCTTGTAGGCAAGTCGTGGACAGTAGCCAGTCGGATGAAGTAGAGCTCGCTCTTCCCGTCCCGGAACCGCATCACCTCGGAAAAGTTGTTGAAAGTGTCCACGCGTGGAGGCGGAAGGCGTCCGAGTCTTCGAGTTCCCCTGTCGTGCGGGCACACGAGGATGTAATGGATGTGGATCTGTCTCCATGCTCTCCTATCTCTCCTTTGACGTCTCTAAGGAGTGTCTCCCCATACTTTGAAGCGCCTGTTCATTCCCAGGTGACATCCCGGAGTAGCGCTGCTCTTCGGATACCCATCGTTGCTACTGCATACTCTCCTTCACCGCCTGACACGAATGCGCTTCCTCCACTTCCCCCCACCCCAGAACCGATTGATCCGGATGCCAAGACCACTAAGCTTATTGCCGAAATCAAAGCAAGGGCATTCGCTGCTCATCAATCCAGTGATGACGACCGGCCTCTTATGTTTCGTGAACTCGAAGACAGTGATGACGACGACCTTGTTGATGATCTCCCTTTGCTAGGTACTGCAAGGGAGCAAGGGTAAGAGTCGCAGGTTGTGGCGAGTCAGATCTTGGCTCTAACATGGCTTTGAAGCTCTCTTCCTACACCACGGTTTGCAAATAGTGCACCTTCTTCTCCGTTTTTAAATGTGCCCTCAACTTCTGATGATGCCACCATTGGCCCTTGCACTGGCCGAGTCCAAGATCGCAGTTCGCCACCTTCGGTGAGACCGACACGAGCATCCGCGAGGACTCGCAGACCTGTACAAGCCTTTCAGCTACCCCTTACAATCCACAAGGCTTCGAATTCTGTTCGCATGACAGCATCAGTGTCGTCACCGTCGAATCGCAAGAAGTCACAGACGATGAACCCTCTGCACGCCCTTTTGCGTGAGAAGGAGTTGGAGGACAAACGTGGGACCAGTTGCGCTGCCCTTCGCCTCGCAGAAGAGGCGGTCAGACGAGATTCTCGCGAGCCGTCAGTTGATGAATTCGACATCATGAGTCGATCATACCTAGTAGATGAACAAGCGGCCTGGAAGGCTGTTCGCGAATCTCGCAAGTCAGTCAGTCCTGTTGGCACCACTGATATGGAGAATTTCACCATTGGAGATCGTGAGTCAAAGATGTTGGGTAACGTTACCGGCGAAAGTATCAACAAGATACTTGCTGGTGACAAGGATAGGAAACGAAATGAAAAGGTACAAGATATGGAGCAGAAACCGACTCTAGGTGTTTCCCTGTGGATGCAACTCTCGGTTGAGGACATGGAACTTGATTCTGTACCCACCCCGCTCTTGTCAGGCCATCCAATTCTTGCTTGCCTAGATGGTTTTCTCAGAAGTGGTGGTATGTATTTCCTGAGAGATAAGTAGTCTTAAAGCTGATGGTGCGTTATGCAGACACCTTGCCGCTAGACTTGACGCTCCGTGCTGGTGCTCTTAATGCTGTTCCTTCGGATATTCTATTGAGAAACATTCCTCAACTCTTAAATATGGGTAGGTTGTGCTTGTAATTTACATCTGTGGCGCTAATCTTTTCGCAGCCTTGCTTGCGCCTTCGCAGATTGCCGATCCTGTTTCCTTCGCTCTACGTCACCTGTGGGTATCAAATCCATCCAAGATACACCTGCCATTTGCTGCTCTCCTATCCACATTAGTTCAATTAGGCGCAAATCCCTCAATCCTCGAGGGACTTGGATTAATTACGGAATGTACCCAGAAAATATGCCTCACCCATGAAGCCCTCCTGAGGGCTCTACAAAGGCTTCTTGCAATCGTCAAGGCGGCGAGTTTGTCAGTAGAGTTTATTCTGAATGCGGTAACTAGGTAACTCATAGAATGGATTTTAGCGCCGGGGCCTTATCTTGCGATGATGTGGTAAACGTAGTATTGACCCTAGTTATTATGGGCCTTGATCCGTTGACATCGAACGAACTTCGTACGCAACTGAATCTTACCATGGATATTGTTTGCAATCATAACACAACGGATTGCCTCGTGCGTGACACTTATTTCTTCTAGATGCCGTACACGGACGTTGAGTTCTATTCAGCTACATGATATCCACGAGAAAGTCCTGAACTTCGCCAGACAACTAGCTCCTATTAACAAGGCATGGTTAGTCTCGTTTTTTGCAAGTGGTAGTGGTTGGACGAGATGCATTGCACGACGTCTGGCATACTGTCTCCTTGTCTCTATGTCCATTACCCCGAAGGTACGTCTCTTCCCTTCCAAGTGACGATGCGATCATTTGAACCTCATCTAGAACAAGGCACCTCCACTCGATTCGCTCATACTATTACTCTCCCCTGATGTTGGGTCTGGCGAGCTGTTTGATGTCACAAATGAATCGACGGATTTTGAGGAGCTTAGACATTATGTTAACATTCTATCCGTGGCTCTTACTGACATTGCGCCGTATGTTGAAGAAGAACGTTCCATCATGAAGTCCACAAGCAGTATCCCGGCGCAGGGAAGTCCGACTAAACTTAAGAAACCACCAGTGTCGCCTCTCGAGCTCCTACGCAGGGTCCTCGAAGCTCTACAGAGTAAAATCGGTGAGTGTACAACCTGCATTACAAGTGAGGCATATACGACCCTGACCATCCTAGTTGACACCCGTGCTACTCAGCTTGAACGTTCGAGAACCAAGGCGGCAATACAGCGTCTAACAATGCGTATCTATTATGATCGTATGGCGCTCTTAGGTATTCGTCCGCGTCGACGAGCGTCCACTCTCGAGGCTTATTTTTCCCCACAACGTTGATGAATCAACTGCAGAGGACTGGCTTCTCTGTTTTGTGCATCCCTCATGCATTCGCAACAAATTCTGGTTTATCGTCATGCTTTCATGCTGCATTGTCTATGCTCTCGATATTCTCGTACACGAGAGGTCACCCATTTTAGACTCCTTGCTATAATTCTCGTCCCTATAGTACCCTACTGATGTATGCTATACATAATTTTCGTTCTATCTGTCCTCCTGGAACTTATTGTACTTAGTGTTCCCCTCCACACCAGACTGTGTATTAACTCATGATTGTGAGCTACTCTACTGCTATGCCACTTAACTCCTTTGTATACCAAGGGGAGTGGCCGAGCATGGACTAAGTACAAAAGCCCCGGTCCTTCACAACTGCATGGAGTACTCGCACTTCGCTCTTACGCCGCGTCCCAAGTTGCTCGACTCCCCAGTGCAAAAGGTCCTGTGACTGAAAAGAATGTTAGACAGTAGATAGAAATCCATCGGCATCTAAATAGCCTAACATAGGCTAAACGAGGTCGAGTTCGATATCCCATACGGGGCTTGGTTCTCGGTCTGGAGGTGGAACTGGTGGGAACGCTTCTTTCTCTTTTCCCCTGTCATTTGCATCCGCAGGAGGTATTTCCTTTGCAAGAGGACTCGGGTTGCGGAGAGGGGGAGGTGATACTTGACCGCCAAGCGAGAAGGTTGAACTCGTCGACTGGTTGCGGAATGGCTTCTCGAAAGCGTCTTTTATCCTTCTGACTTTAACTTGGCCAAAACCCGGCAAAGTTTGCAGTCTGTCCGAGGATGCCCTGCTGATATCCGCAAAGCTCTGCTCATGGAATGTAAGACATCGACAGAGGAGACTGGCATCGAGCATACGCCAAGAGACGTGCGCAAAGTTTCAACGTCGGTCTTGTTGACTTTGTTGATGCATGTCAAAGCGGTGCGCAGCTGGGAATCATAGTCTTTATCGATACGTTCCTTGATAAGGTCTGGCGACTTATGTTCGAACTGCTTGAATGTTGCAATGTATTGGCCAGCTTCATCATTACTTCCAGGGGTGGGATCAGAGTGGATAACTGCACGGAACACAAGCGTACCTCCATGCCACGATAATAGTGAGATTGTTGATTAAACATACCTGTGGCAATTATCCGCAGCGGGTCACCAGAGAATGATACTACGTTACTTTGGTGAGCTCCCGGATCAGTTCTTGGTGTTCGGTCTGAGAACGACGTAGGCAACTGTCACAAGACCACGCAGAGCTTGCTTACAACGTCACACGTGATGAGGAGTATTCTCAGGTTATAGGAGTGACCAAGCTTCTCAATTCGGGTGTGGATGTACTCGGGATGAAGGCGGTGGTACCTCAGGCTGATCAGTGTCCATCAGAACGTCAGCATAAGTGTCAAAGAGAAGAAATATGCCTGAGAAATAATATGCACGTCGTTCGGCCAACCTGAAAATCGGGGATAATGTCGCCAAATTCTTTGCCCACGTTGCGGATGCATTCTAAGACTGGATTCAAGCGCTCCAATTGACCTCAGTAAGCTAGTCACTGGGGGTGACGAGCTGGCTCACCTGGTTCGGGTTGATGATGATGTTGTTCCCGACACCAGGTTGAACGACGGGCGGCTTTGGTCTGACTACAGTGGAAGTCATTCATAAGCTGCCGATCTGTGGCAGTGTTCAATGGACTATTTCTACCCTTGTTTCTTCAACATTCTCTTACCAAATTCCTCTTCCCAGGTCACTCGCACGAGACCCTGGCCAGATTAACTTGGTGCGCCATATATATAGCGAGTAACGTCTCCCATCTGATCGTTTTCACACTCTCCTAGCTAGTACTGGCGTCATGGATAAGCTTCCAACCTACGTGACCCAACCTAGAACCATCGACAGACCCCAAGCGCGCACGTTCAGGTTCTGGCGTGTCCTCGCTTTATGCAGTGTCGCTGTAGTGGTCTGGCTGTGGTCTGCTTCTCGCTACACATTCGTGGACAAGGGTTCCATCAAGTTGCCTCCCCATGCTGAAGAAACGCTTCAGAAGTGCAATATGCTCCATATACAGCCTGGCCCACCGGCTGATTTCGCGCAGAGAATCCAATCTGACCGTTTCGTCCATGGTACACGTGCAACGTTGCTCAGGAACGCGTCTGTATGGACTGGAGACTCTCTACGTTATGAGGTTCACGGTGCAGACATTCTGTTGGACAAGGGCATTATAAAGTTCGTAGGGAACGCCGCCAAAGAGAATCTAGAAAAATATGGAGATTTCCACACGGTTGACGTTGATGGGAGTTGGGTAACCCCAGGGTGATACCTTCGCGTTCCTCCAAATCGTGTCTCTGACGCTTTTTCGTCGCAGGATAGTTGACATGCATTCTCATCTTGGAGTTTACAGCATTCCCGAACTCACTGGAGCAGACGACAGTAACTCACGCAATGGTTGTTCCATTTTCTTCATCGAGTTATATTCGACACGAATCTGACGGCGTTTAGGTCCAGTCTTGCCGTGGCTCCGAAGCCTGGATGGGCTTAATACACATGACGAGGCATACCATCTTTCTATATCCGGAGGTGTCACAACTGCCAATATTCTACCTGGCTCAGCCAATGCGATCGGTTCAGTTACTTTCGGCTTGTCGAATGAGAAATATACTCACTCGAGATATAGGTGGACAAGCGTTTGTTATCAAACTACGCCCCACTGAGGAGCGATCACCTTCGTCTATGTTACTTGAACCTCCTTATACCATCAATGATACGCGCGTCGACCCCACTCAGCCACCACGCTGGAGGCAAATGAAGTGAGAATCCCTCGTGATGTGGCTAATATCTTTGTTCATCGTTTCCTTACAGACATGCATGCGGTACGCCCCCTGATGAAAGCAGTACTTTTTGATTATTGATTGACCTGAGACCGTCAGGAGAAAACCCCAGTACGTATTCATCTTGCACACCATAGAGAGATCGACTTATAACCTTTCTGTAGGCCGCGTATATCATAATGTCCGCATGGATACTTTCTGGGCATTCCGCCAGTCGTAAGAATCGCGCAAATCACTTGCTACGTCTTGTAACAAATCGTCTGCTAGGTATGACACTGCTCGCAAGATCAAAGAAAGCCAGGATGCGTACTGTGTCAAAGCTTTGGCCGGTGAATGGAATAGCCTTGGCGATTTTCCTGAGGATCTCCGATGGGAGGCTCTGGTCGACGTCCTCAGAGGTCGCGTCAAGGTATCTTGGTTTCAGGGAGTTCATAGTCCTCGCTCACTTTTGGCTTTTCCTAGGTTCATACCCATTGCTATGAAGCAGTTGATCTTGACGATTTCGTTCGAGTACGTTCAATGTTGGATTGTTTGCTGAAGACGGTCTAATTTACAGACTAGCTTACAAACGAGTTCAAGTTCCCCCTAGCTGCTTTCCACCACGCACATGAGACTTATTTAGTCCCAGGAACTCTCAAGCAGGCTTACAGTAGGCTTTCTTTGTCCCTATGTGCCACTTACGCAATTATATCCAGATAACACACCGGCTGTTGCTCTTTTCGCGACTAACGCTCGATATAAGCGGGAAGCCTATCGAGGGTCCGAGTTTGCTCCACGTATCTTGGCCGACAATGGTATAGACGTTGTAATGAAGGTGCCAAAAGTTGTGTTTACGCTACTCTGCTCGGGGCTGACGTCTTCATAGAGTGACCATCCTGTCCTCAATTCTCGGTACTTGCTTTTTGAGGCGCAACAGGCCCACTACTACGGTCTTTCTGCTAACCTTGCACTCTCCGCCGTCACTTCAACTCCTGCCAAAGTTCTTGGCCTAGACCACCGCATCGGTTTCATTCGTGAAGGTGTGTATCGCTGGATTAATTTGGATGTGCCTATTAACCGTCTGATATTTTACGTAGGATATGATGCCGGTAAGAGGGCTGCCAATCTAATCGGGTCCATAATATCTCATCCATCCCTCACAGATATTGTTCTATGGGATAGCCACCCATTGGCCCTCGGCGCGACTCCTAAGCAAGTCTGGATTGATGGTATTGCTCAGATTGAGTTTCCCTATGTTTCGGAGAAACCCATTATATCCCAATCCCCTCCAACTACTCCCGACTTTGGAAAGGAAGCAAAAGCAGCTATTGAATATCAAGGACTTCCTCCTTTGGCTCCGAGTCCAGCGAAGGCTGACACTATCGTGTTTTTCAACGTTAGCAGTGTATATGAAAGGAGTTGGCCCAGCATCCAAGAGGTATTTAGCGCTCGTGATGGTGAACTAGGAGTAGTCGTCGTACAAGACGGCGAAGTTATGTGCTTTGGGTCATCGCATGGTTGCCTCGAATCTTTCGGTACCTTGGATCAAGCCTTTGAATCTTTTGACCTGCGTGGTGGCTCAATCTCGTGGGTTCCTTTGCCGTCCGGTCATAACATCTGTCCAATGATTTTCTCAGACCTGGCTTGGTGTCTTACGGGTCACCTTTAGGGTTGGAGGAGATCCAGCAGGAAGAATCCACGCATGATGGTGTGGTGCTTGATCCTCTGTCAAGTAACATTCCAACTATTCTAGCGGGCCATGAGGTCATGCTAGCCGTCGATGGTTTGCAGTTTTCAGGTCGCGATACCTTGTTGGTCTTTATTCTTTCATGCTGTGTTTGACGTGCTGAGACTGCAGCACTTAGACTCGCCTACTATGCAGGCGTAACATCGGCAATCACGCCTCCGATCTCCAACGGACTTGTTGCTGGCCTAAGTACTGCATTCTCGACAGGTGCAGCACACGCATTACGGGACGGCGCTATCATTCAGGACATAGCTGCCCTGCACGTCAATATTGGTCATTCAACATCACGTTCTCCCAGCGTGAGCAGTCAGTTTGCCGCCTTGCGCCACTTGTTGCTGGATGCTGCTAGTGGAACACCATTTGATCGTGTTGTCAAGGTGAACTAAGTACTTCTTGATCCTGCCTCGTCTGAATGCAATCAAAGGGTGACATTCCGCTAGTTGTCCAGGCGGAAAACGCCGATGTCATTGCGTCGTTAATCAAGCTTAAGAAGGAGGTTGAGGCTAGTAAAGGCGTTAAGCTCAAGCTGACGGTGGCTGGCGCCGCTGAAGCACATTTACTAGCCAAAAATCTGGGTGAGGCAAACATCGGGGTGATCGTGACACCATCTAGGCCGTTCCCCGAGACATGGGAGATGACGAGAATGTGAGTGCTCAATGCACTTGACGTTGCTAAATTAACGAAGTGTCACCCAGACTTCCCGGTCCACCATTGACCAAAGACAGCGCAATTAGTACCTTGCTCGCACATGGTGTCAAAGTTGGCATTGGTATCCTTGAGCAATGGAGTGCTCGTAATACCCGCTTGGATGCTTCCTGGGTCAGTTTTCCAACTTTTTTTTCTTCCTTTTTCTTCCCAAAGTTGATCTCTTCGTTAGGCTGCACTCGAAAGTAACGGCCGAATCTCCAGATCCGAGGCACTCGCACTTGCGTCAACCAACCTAGAGGAGCTGCTTGGAGTGAAACCCACCGCATCTTTATCTGGAGACTTGGTCGCTACTGTCGGTGGCTCGATTCTCGACCTAGAAGCACGAGTCGTGGGAATAATTTCTCCGCGCAGACATACCGTAGAGTGGCTTTGAATATCAATCCTGCAGAAATGGGAGTAGGAAGTATACAAGAACATTGTGAAATAGGTCAAGGAAGAGTACAGTGCTATGTTTTAGGTTTGCCCAGTTGCTGTACATACTCGCGTATTACTGGAAGGGCCTTCATCATGGTCTTGATTGGTTTGACCTCATCTACATAAACATTGACGGTCAGCAAGAGAATCAGGTGCGTAGTGTATCGAATACCGATTTGGATGACTTGCCCGTGCCGTTTGAGAATTTTGCGATCTGGAGCAAAGGCCGGGTGTTGAGGGTGTACAATGACAAGGGAGTTCTTGCGATACATTAGTAATAATTAAGCCTTGAGGGTGAGATGAGGGAACATTACTTCTGAATACCACAATCGGAGACTATCAGAATCCTTGGGTATGAGAGGTATCGTTCCCAATCCAACGACTTGGACCACAAGATTGACATATCGGATCATATTAGCTCCTGTCGCACGTCATCAGTACAACTGAAGCTCGCTTGCCTAAGCTTACATACGTCTGACATTGATCATGTCCATCAAAGACTGGCAGCCCAGACCATGACCGATCAGGATAATGCATGAGGCGCTCGACAACCTTCAGAGTAATGAAAAACATAGTCGGAGAGACATACATTCGTTCCACTCACTGGATGTAGTTATCCCATATGTATGTTAGAAGATCCCTGGCTGGATTCTCTGCTGCTTTTGGACGCTACGAATGAAAAACTCAGCTCAGTCGAACGTTGTCTTGTGGATCATACCAGTGACGTGGGCAGTTCTGAAACCGCAAATGGCCTAGGAAAGAGATTGACGTCGACGAGCGCATAACTTTCTCTCTTCACCCAGGCGATGAGGTCCTTCGAAAAATCGATCTGCACGACAGATTAGTCATGATAACATGGACACAAGCAGAAATGTACAAGGTATGAATGTTCCATGTTGACGTCGCACATAGGATTCCCGTCCAATTCCACGCGGAGGTTTCCACTTGGTGATACTTAGCAAGACCCCATAGAATGTGAAAAGTGTACATACAACTCATGAACGAACATCACGATTGTCTTATTCTCGAGCAAGTCGCCTCTTAAACAAGGTTATCACGCGAAGGATGAGTCACTTGCCAAGAGAGACCACTTACGTGCATATCACCTGTGATCCGTAGCGTTCTTCGTAGGCAGGCATCAATGGGACCTGCAACATTTGATACTGCGAATATAAAAAATACTGTCGATGTCCTTTAAGGATCTCCGGTATCGAAAAAGTGATTTCATCCATTTCTGTACCAAGGTGGTCAACTGAGTGGTCATCAGAAATGAGATATACATACCCGCGCGGGGCTCACAAGCTTTGGGATTAATGCACCTCCAGTACTTGCTCTGTTCACGTGCCACCTGCCAAACAGTCTCTGTCCCAGCTTCAGAAGCCATCATTGGAGGTAATGCAGGTGGAGCTTCCCCAAGTAAAATGCGGGCAACCGCCAGCGCAGAATTTGATATGGAATCGAGATTATAACCTCCCTTGAAATGAGAAAATGGCATATTTTTTTAGGAGACTACTCAAGAATCATAGCTGTAGGCGCACCTCCAAAGCGACTACTAATCTACCGCCAGCTAGACTTGCTAACATATGAGTCATGTGTGCGTACCCAGTGGGCGTCACATGGCACTCGCCCAAGTCATCACCATCCGCTGCATCAAAACCAGCGGAAACTACGAAAAAAAAGTGT
>JBBPJS010001474.1:0-10716 GCA_038088835.1 Singerocomus rubriflavus
CCTGGCCCAGCACCCTCCCAGAGTACTAGTTATGCACACCCTCCGCACCGCACCCCTCCACCCCCCCAAAGTCCCCCGCCCGATTATGCGTACATTCAGAATCACCCGGGGAACAGACTGACGTACGATCACAGGGGCTCGACCTCGCAACAGGCACCCATATTGCCACCCCCAGTCTCCGGCCCCTCGTCGTCTCTTACCGGGCCCATGATGTCGCTCATCTCCTCCTTTGGAAACAGAGGTCCGCCTATGTGGCAGCGTCAAGTGCCGCCACAGCTCTCATACAACACCTTTCCACCCATGTGTCTAGCCTCGAAAGGCAGCAATCTCAGCAAGGGATTCCCGAAGCGGCTGCCTCTGTGTCAGCAGAAACCACACCCGTTTACAACGCACGATATCGCCAAGAAGGATTGGAAACGGTATGTTGTGTAGGCCATGATAAGGTCGAGTTGGAGCTAACGAGAGGGGATTCATGTCTAACTAGGTTCTTGGCGAACATCAAGAAAGCGGCGACATTCTCGTCCTCCCAATGTATGATATCCAACATTGCCCCGATGGTGCTGGGCATGGGTTGCGTCAGTGCGTGTTCTCTCGCTTGTGGCAAGGTTCAGTTGACCAAGCTGGCGGCTACAGCGGGCTGCATGACGACAGTAGCTATCGAGGAATGGATGGAGTATGAGAACCGCAGCGCGGCGGGTGATGTCGTAGATCAATGGAATCAAGTTCGTCAATCACGATTTTACTGTCCCTTGTGCGTTGCTCACAGCTTCTTATAGCATTTTTTTGGACCTAGGGGGTTGGAGGTGGTGCTTTGTAAGGCCTCTAAGCGCCTGAGTGGTGAACGAGGTGCTGTGCCTGCAGGTTGGCCCCACCGGGAGCAGATGGCCAATGGGCTGCCACAGCACCCCGACTATTCGACCTCGATCCCGGATGGTGACAGACAGGCCCGTGCATTGGGGCAGGAACGTCAGGCCAGGCCAGGTGCAATGCAAGAGAGGCAAGCGAGGACGACACGTGAGGACAAGTACTACCGACTGTACATCATCGCGAAATAGGCTGGGATGGGCAAATGGTCATATACATAGGACGTGTGCACGGGTATTTTCCAAGCTGATGGGCTACGAAATCAATATTAGCAAGGCCGTCTTTCATCAGAGTTCTGCAAGCCATATTTTATGGACAAGTTGACCAGTTATTTTATCATTCGGGACAGGCGCAACGTCAAGGTAGTTGATGGAGCCAATGGTGCATCTTTTCAACGTTCCAAACTCCTGCAGACGCAGCACGGTATGAAACTTACACTCTACATACAAGCTTCGCCTAACACTATTTTTAGCGTCTTCAGTCCCACTGGAGGTGAAAGTCCAAACTCTGCAAGATGTTTGAGTCGGCATGCTCCGCCTTTGCGTGACTGCTGGCTTTGCATTGACGGATTAACCTGGCACGGAAATTCTCTTTAATCTTCCAGGGCCCTCTTTTTCCCTCCTTGATTCTCGTACTTCGGGGTGCCTCCTTGTGAACATCACTGCAAAAGTACTGATTAAGTGGGACATGAAGTAAAAGCAGTGGATGAGTATGCTTAGTGTGATTTGCTAGGTGAGTCTGACTGTGGCCGGTCACATATGTTGAACGGTATTGGCTCAGCCGGTAATAGTGATAGGGAGAAGGACCACCAGATTTGCTAGAGTTTATCATAGCTATCAAGAGCTCGAAGCCCTGGAGTCAGATCATCGAGACTGTTCGACGTACGACCCAGTCCATCGTGTAGTGCTCACGTTCACTCTGGATGTGGTACTGTTGGGGGACGTCCTTGAGGCACTGAGGGAGCATCTGGGGAATGTGATTCACCCGCCCGTCGTCCTTCCACCAAGCTTTGAGATGACGACTCTAGCGCAGACGGATGTTGTCGATCATGGTGGACGCGTTGACATAGGTGCTTGGCAGTGAAGGAAGAGAAGGTGGTGGTAGTCAGACTGGAATCACTAGGCAGTGTCGTGGGTGCTATCATCGTGGTGAGGTGAGGACATATGTTTTGAACTGGGTTGGTCACGATGAATAATTCTTGTCTACAGCGAACGGAGGTCCTTGTAACTGCAAGCCACCAGTGTGAAAGACCGCTTTGAAGCGGCAACACTAAGGCAGACGGGGACAGAGCGTGAACGAGCAATGTATTAAGAGGGAAACGCGAAGGAGAGGGAAAAACAAAGATGTCGGTCGACGCTACACGACGACCCTATATATACTGCAAGGAACCCCAGCTCTCGGCTTCCACAGTGATCACAATTCTCTCAAAGATGTCCGTTTCAACGTTTGGCATCAGATGGCAAGCCATTTGTCAGGACAAGGTCGACATACTAATCCATCATGCTTTTCTTGGGACGAGTCGCATTCGAACGCCATGAATGTGACACTAACCAGACCTGGATGATTCACAACTACGATATGAGTAGGTAATATTGTTCGTGGACAGAACGATTCCTGCAATAGAATGGGTGTATCGTGCACTGGGATTCAAGAGACAGGACATGAGAGCAAGTGCATCGCAAGGTGCACAGTGATAGCGACAAGTAGGACGGCTCGGAGTCCGTTATTAGCGCGACAATGGGCCGACCTGCTAGGCCGATGTAAGCCGTCAGAGTCATGTCCGCCGCCAGATACGAATGGGTCGGCTCTGACAGAGCATGCTTTATCCTCATCCAAGTACGAGCCGCACATTGAGATTGATCGCAGGCCGGATTCGATTACCAGGGAATGACGTTATCTGTCACGTGGGCGTGCACAAAATCACACCTAAGTAGCCTGCCCGACGGCCTCCCGTGAACGATCTGCACTTTGAAACGTACTTTTGTGGGTCGAATTACCACCTCGCTTGGTCAACATGCCGGCATAGCTTGCAAAGCCAAGGGAGTCCGCACTTGGCAGGAAGAAGGCCACGCAAGGGGTCGCCGCTTCGGCATTGTGGTCTGCATCTAGTGATACGCTTTATCGTGTTTGCATGCACAGAGACCTCAGTTATCGACGTACTTATAGAGTGCGATGGCTCAGAGCAACCTCACTTCACTGCTCGTGTGCACCATCGTAGACTCTAAGCTTTCTAACTCATTGCGTTATTATGACCTCTTATTGTGCGCCTGTTCTCGTGGTAAGTCTCTCTTACTTGTGATGCCGATTTGAATATGCTAACCAGGGCTACCGCATTGTATCACATAGGCTGGTGCCGGGCCATCTGGGCTTATTGCTGCACTCACACTTCTGCAGAACAACATACCCATTCGAATCATAGACAAGGAGCTCCATCACCGTATTAGCCAGCGCGCTTTTGGGCTTTGGGTGAGATCGAATGAACTATGCTGTTGTGCGCTGATAGATAGTTTGGTAATTTCCTCATTTCTATAGCCTCGGACCTTTGAAGTATTCCATTTCCTCAGAGTACACGAGATCTATCAGAGAGCGGCTTCAGTACTTCCAGTACGGGAATACAAACTTGGGACGCTTGAGCCTACCAAGACCTTCCCGTTTACGGTTTCCCGTGACCCAACCCCCTTGACTCCTTACGTGAGTGGTACTCCGGCTTTTTTGTGGCGACAGCTCATTTCGTATGCCCCGTAGAGCAACCTCATGTTTCTCGGTCAGCCAGCGCTAGAAGGCATCCTACGTTCACATCTTGAGAAGTATGGTTGTCACGTCGAGCTAGGAACAGAACTGCAATCGTTTGAAGATGACGGTCAACGTGTAGTTGCAAAATTGGTCAAGAGAAAGGACGGGGAAGAGATCTCTGAGACATTCGAAGCTTCATATCTCATTGGGACCGATGGCGCTAAAGGTGTGTGGCTTGTATGAACCACGTGATTCGTTAGATGCGACGGGTAGTGTTTTTTCACTAGGAGTGACTCGGAAGCAGCTTGGATTGACATTCCTTGGTGAGACCAGGCGAGATTTTCTTGCCCTGATAGGGGATATCTGCCTGGAAGTGGATGGAGATGTGGTAGACAGAAAGGTATACATGGCTTCTTGTCCTCAGTGCGAGGCGGTTGACGAAAAATACACTTAGCACTGGCACATGTTTGGCCAACTGGCCGATCGGTGAGTGTTAGTTTTCCAATGTTTTCAGACATTGTAACTAATCTGCGAGTAGCTTTTCGCTTTATCCAATGGATGATATTGCCCCGGATGGTTACCAGTTCATGTTAACGCGGAAGGAATATGAACCAAAACAACTTATAGCTGATGAGAAGTTGATGTTTAAATTGATATCAGAATTGCTGGGGCACGAGATTAATGTCCGAAAGATCGTCGCTATGACAGAATTCCGGTGAGCTATATCGTAGGGACGGGCTCACCGTTCACTGATCACCCTAAACAGACCCAATATCAGGATGGTTAACAAGTTTAGGAGCGGTCGAGTCCTTGTTGCTGGGGGTGAGCTGACCAAGCATACTTTGCCACTTGTTACTAATCTCCGACCTACCACAGATGCGGCACAGTGTGTAAACTACACTTCTCATTCCTGCATTATCTTACCGTATTTTTTAGTGTTCACACTCCTGCTGGAGGCCAAGGTCTAAATTCAAGCGTCCAAGATGCTGTACGTATTTTTCTTGATGGCGTATTCTTTGTGGCTGATAACTTGGAACTGATAGTTCAACTTGGCATGGAAACTCGTTTTGGTCTACAGGGGCCTCTCCCCCATTACCCTCCTCGATTCTTACACTTCAGAGCGTGTACCCGTGATCGCCGAAATGCTCAATATTACTACTGGGATACTCGACAAGTTCCACACCACGCCGACTACCCAAGGTCACATGGATGGCAAAGAGGAGCTGGACATGCTCGGCGTAAACTATCGAACGAGCCCGATCGTGGTGGAGGAATTCACACAAGCTGAACCTGTGGCTGCGTACAGAGCACTGGACAAAGGGGTACTGATCGCAGGTGATAGGGCACCGGATGCACCAGAGTTGGTCGTGGTTGCTAGTGGAACGGAGACTAAGACGGAGACGAGGCTGTTCGACATGTTCAGCCCGATCTGCCACACGGTACTCGTGTTCACTACGGATGCGTCGTCTTCGAGAGATATTCTTGAGGCACTGTGGAAGTACCCCGAGGGTATGATTCATCCCGTGATCGTCCTCCCCCAGGGCTCCGAGGTGACAGCTATGGCGCAAGCGGATGTTGTCGTGGACCAGGGTGGATATGCCTATCAGGCGTACTTGGCAGTGAAAGGAGAACAGAAAGTGGTGGCGGTTAGGCCGGACGGTGTCGTAGGTGCCATTGTGCACGGCGCAGAGGGGTTGGGGACATACTTTGCGAAGATATTCATCTAGGGTCCAATGACCATAAATTGCCGTGTGGTACCACTTTATGAATTGATGGCGAGATCCAAGGATGGTAGGTAACTCGCCGATCCAGGGCAGCAATGTATCCTCGGTCACCGATGAGTGTGACACAATGCACTGATGCATGGCAGTACAATACAAGTCACTGTATACTCAAGGAGGAAGAAAGGGACTTACGCAGATAGGAATAGTGGCCCAGATATTTTATATTCTGACTAAAGGTCGTCAACAATAAAAAGGTGTTGAAAATGCCAGCAGGACTTGAATTGGTGCCCATCGAAAGCAATGGATTGCTAGTCTGTTGCCATGGGTAGGTCGACTCTTTTGGTGCCTGTATTAGTAAGATGGAACCTGGATGTATCCTAGGAGTGTGTGTGCAAAAAGTGTATTAGAGCAACGGACAATTCACAGTGGAGCCCAGAACGCCGGTTTGTACTGGCACAACAGATTTCCAGTCTGTTTCCAAGCCCACATGGCTATTAACACCTGTGCTACTAACATCATATGATCACTACACACCGCTTGTCCAGTGTTGGATATTCGATCAAAGATGGTATACCCATACCTGAGCATGTTTTGTGAAGACTTCTGCAAGGAATTAAAATGTTGTGTGCTAGCAAGTTCAGCAGCGATGACATATTTCTAGTCTGTTAGCGTAGCTACAGACTGGCTGTGGCGTCCTATGTGAGGCTGATCTCCTCACGACTCTCATCAGGCTAACTAAAAAATAGTGGCGCTGTGGGCATAGTTCGGCGCTGATGTGTGATTTCTAGTCGGAACTGGTATGTATCAATTTTTAATTTTGGACACGCGGGACACACGGAACAGGTATCCTGTACAGCTCTCGGTCGCTTTTCCTTTGTCCGTCGGGTTCTAGTATTTCAGTAGAGTCCCCAGATAGCCAAGGTGCCAACCCCCCTCACAGTTCATTCCATCCCTCATGAGTGCTTTCTCTACCGTAGTAATTTTTACATACTCGGAACATGGCCAGGCCAATGTAAACCTCGCAATCGCATACGAGCTCGCCCTCTCAGGCGCGAATGTCTACATTGCGTCATCCGCCCTGCTCAAGGCCCGTGTTTCGCGCCTTCAAGAACTTATCATTCGGCACGCTTCCCGTGCAGACGATAAACCCGCTGGTTCCGTTAGCTTCCATGAATGCAATGGCTTTGCATCCTGGCGTGAAGCCGCTGCAGATCACGGCATCAAAAATACCAACCTCTCTCATCCACATGGCGTGTCAGGCGCGTTGCAAAGTTACACAAAGATACAAAATGCGCTATTTCCTTGGAGTAAGGAAGAATACGTTGAGGCTGTCGAGAGCTGCAAGAAGATCATCTCGACCATCAAGCCAAACGTAGTAGCAGTTGACGCTTTGTTCAGTGTCGCCCAGGACGCTTGCAAGCATCTAGGCCAAAACTTCGTGGTCACATCTGCAAACTCCATTAAAGATTTCGTAGCAGGCGAACAACCCTGGCTAGCAGTGCTTTGGAAATATCCTGCGTCTGTCGTGAGTTTCTTTCGACCCGTTTAGCGTGACTAATTACCGTTTGTCAGTTTATCATCTGGATTCCCATTTCCTCTCAAGTGGTGGCAGATCCCTCTCAACATCTATCTCACTATTCGACTTGCCATGCAAGTAAGAAGTTCGTTGGGGTCGAGTGAAATTCTACGTGGAATCCTTGGATCAGGATTTGTCACTGACAACAAAACTGAGAAGCGTCAGCGTAGAGCAACGTACATCTGTCCTGCACTCCCCGAAACAGACTTCCCCTTTGCTGTAATCCCAGAAGAGATGCTCCTTTGTGGCCCCATCATCACGCCATTTGATCCACTGGAGGAGGTCGATCCTGCGTTGGCGAAGTGGCTAGACAACGGACCTACCGTGATGATCAATCTTGGATCTCATGTAGTTTCCGACGGGATGGTTGCGAGAGAGATGGCTAGTTCAATTCGTGCACTGCTCGAATATCACTACAGAAATGGAACTAGAGGAGTGCAGGTTCTCTGGAAGGCTATGGCGAGCGAAGACGTTCGACAAGTGATCGAAGAAATCATTGGGAAAGAAATCAACGAGAAGAAGGTAAAGGTGGTACCTTGGATGGAAGCCGAGCCTGTGTCGGTGTTGCAACATCCCAACGTCATTTGTACGGTCCATCATGGAGGGGCCAATTCGTTCTACGAGGGTGTTTGGTCAGATTTCTTTACTTTGCGCTCTCTTAGATGGATATCCTAAAATTAAAATTTCTGGGTAGGGCTGGGGTTCCACACGTTGTCCTTCCCGTGTGGTACGACACGTACGACTATGCAAGTCGTGCGGAGTTCTTGAACATTGGCGTTTTCGCAAATAAAACTTGTGCACCCAATGTTCAGGCGGAGGAATTCATCAGGGCATTGGTAAAGGTTACAGGAGACACCGAGGAGGCAGCAAAGTTCAGAAAGTCGGCAAAAGAATTGGAGGATGTTTGCAGAGCGAGAGGGAATGGGCGGGAACTCGCTTCCATGGCAATACTAAGAGAAGCCAGCATAAGGGTGTGAAACACTCCCTTGCAAGGGGCATCGGGCAATTACCTTAGAGACAGTCATTGAAACTAATGTAATGTGTCGTGTAGATGATAGAGATGGAGTATGCGGGTCCTAGAATCACTATGAGAATGTATTACAGCTGATTATAGCAGAAAACGCAAAATTCGCGTGGCTGTGTGAGGACCCCGCATGCATCTGAATGAGAGTGCAACAGCTAGTGAAAGCTTATCCTGTGTCACACCATGTCATTGCCCTTCCCTACTCATTCTGAGGAGAGGATGATAGAAATAGGCACTTGATTGAGGATGCGAGCATGCAACTAGTAGAAACCAACTCCGTCATCATGCAATGCAATGGACTATATATTTACCTAGTAGGAACTAACTATGTACAAGTTAGATCAAATAGCTAATGAAGTAGAAGCATGAATGGCCCACCTCAGCTGTTATGTGATGTGATGTGATGGACTGAGGTGCTCAAGTGTGAGATATATGGTTTATATACTTCAGGTTTGTATTGTATCATAAAAGGGGAAATAGAAAAAGGGTTATATTCAAGGTCTGCAATACAAAATTCACAGAAACAAGAGGGAAAATGTATTTACCCTATGTAACTGGAATATGATAGAAGGGGAGGAATATACACCTTTTGGCCATGTACAGGCAGCAATGGGATAGTAGAATAAGTCATCAAGTAAAACTTACTTGACTTGCAGATAGCTTGGTAATAAAGCAAGATATCTGAGGTTATTTTGTTGGATTTGGCAAGCATATTCACAGGTGTAATTCCAGGTAACAATGCAGGGACATTTCTGTTATGAGTGATTATGCTTCTTTATGCTTTCTTTGTTACTTTAGCTGTCAACTAACACTGTAGTCATATAATATCTTTATCTCCAAACCTTGGATATGATCCATCTATCCTTTGTGTACTGCTTTGTATATCTTTTGTATATAGAACCAATCATGTATTTGATCACCCCAGTCCATCACAATCCATGCATAACTAAGGTGGGATTATCTTACTATACTCATATCTACTTGTGCTGACTTGCATGTAGTTAGACCTGTGATAGGTGAATACATATTAGTCTGTTGCAATCTGTGTATGACTGAGTTAGACCTGCAATAGTATTCTCACATATTTTTGACATTTGTATAGCAAGTGACAGTTTTTATTTGCTTAAAGCATTTGCTTTAATACATGGAGTTTATATACTATCTAGCTAACATTATTTAATTATGTATTTGCAATTTTAATGTTCTTATTTTAAGTACATATAACAATAGTATCACATTTGAATGGTGTGATCTGCTTAGTTATGAATATTGCTAAGTGCTTACTCAGATTTTCATTGTGATTTGTTAGTATGCTTTTTATCATATATAGAATGACTTGGTGTGAGTTAGTTTGACTTAAAGGAAGTCATATGCTATAAAAGGATAGATTTCATAGTTATCACTCTATTTGATTTTAGATTGGATCAATCTTCTCTAAAGCACACTATTTTATCTATAATCACTTCATTACTCTTCATCACTTTAAAGATTTATAACTTTACTTTAAAAATAAGAATATAACAATAGCTTTTCTTTGTTTTTGGTAAAGATATCTGCTTTCTGTTCTTTAGTTTCTATATATAGTAGAAGAATTCTATAAGCTTTTCTTGAATAGCTTTTCTAATGAAGTGATAGGGAATTTTAATATGCTTGGTGTATTTTTTTTAAATTGGGTTAGAAGCCAGACAAATAGCTTCTTAATTATTATGAAATGTTGGCAATGTGTTGCATTACCTGACACCAACTCAATAAAGAGTGATGAAGGAGAGAGCATGATGACCCTATATTCTAACAATACACACCTCTTGGGGACCATTACTCAACAATCCTTAACATAGAGTAAGTGGAGCCCTATGAAATCTTACATGAACATGAGCCATCACTTAGCACAAAGGCCAGGCAATAGACAAGTAAACAAAGCTAGAGTTGCTAGCTCTAAATTCTCATCCTTTTATATTATAGGGAACTACACACAGACCAAGCTGTGCCATTACATATTACACTAAATGAGGGACATGTACTACCAGTAAAGAAAATGCAGAGATGAATATCACACCATGAAAAAGAATGGAAGAGTGACCCTGCAATATGTGTTAACCACAAGGCAAGACCCTGAATGCATGGTGATCAGGAATGGAAGAGAAGACAAGACAAGAAGCAAGATGAAGATGACTGTGTAAATAGTAAGCATTAGAGATGCCATCATGATTAGATGCAATTTTGAATTTTGATCCAATCATATAAGAACTAACAAATGGAAGATATATCATAGATGAGATCTAGTCATAAAGAGAGAACCAAGATCTCAATGTGCATACAGAAAAGGAACTATGATGTATATACAAGTATGCCCATAAATATAACTCTATAAGCATAGTATATGATACAAAGGGAAACCTAAATGGAACCCTAGGACACATGTTATATCATGACATCATCATGACATGATCAATCATGTGGCCAAGCACATGACCAAGTCACATGACTAGCCAAGTAGTTGTGCTAACTATGAAAGTGTACAAGTACTGAAAGTATAAAGTGTGAATGCTAGATACATAACACAATGTCAAAACTAAGTAAAGAGTAGAAGTGTCACATCCATTCAATTGATCCCTATCACCCTTTTCTAGCCAACTCCAATCAACTCTATTAACTGTCACACCCTCTATACCTCCTATTCATTAAAGCTTCTATTTTAAAGTTTGTTTCTTTATCTTGACCAGTCTTGACTATGTCAGATCTGATCACTTATAAGGATTGCTATATATGTCTTGTCATTATTATTGTTATTGTCT
>JBBPJS010001475.1:0-10715 GCA_038088835.1 Singerocomus rubriflavus
TAGCATGTGTGGAAAGATGTCTTCCACTCATCTTTGATGGTGATGCAGACTAGGTGGTACATATGCCAGAAATCAAGTTTAGTGTATATGCAGGCATGGCTAGAGGTGTTGAGAAGGTCAGAGATGTGAGGGAGTGGGTAGCAGTCCTTCTTTGTGATCTTGTTGAGTTTGCAGAAATCTACACACAGATGGAGGGAACCATCCTTCTTGCAAATGAAAAGGACAGAAGTGGTGTGGGTGGAGGAAGAGGGTTGGATAAAGCTATTAGCTAGATGTTTATCAAGGAATGTCTGGAGGGACTCAAGCTCAGATGATGAGAGGGAATAGGTGGTGCCTATTGGAGGAGATGCTCCTTCTTCCAGATCAATCTTTAGATCAAAATCACAATGCAGAGCAAGCTGGGATGCCTTGCTTTTGCTGAATACATCTGTGAAATCATGGTATTCAGAGGGAACTCTAGAAAGATCAACTGGTTTAGAGTTGACAGAGGCAGAGCAGAGGTCACTGTCAGGTGGGTGGAGTGTTATGGTGAACTGCACTGAGCCCTGAAGGTGACAGGTGAGCATGAAGGTGGGTGTACTAATGAGTGCAATATGCAGAGCCTTTCATTTGAAGAAACTCAGTGTATTGGAGGGGATGAAGTCAGCTGGAGGAGAGTTATTTGGAGGCTGTGGAGTTGAGCTCAGGGTTGCTGGCATGGGTGATTCTGGTGCTTGGAATGAAATACTGCTTAAAACCCAGTCAATCAATGGATTGAAGCAGGTCAGCCAGTTGTATCCCAGGATGATCAAACATGAGCCATCCAATGAAGTGACATAGAATATTGTTGGAGTGATATCACTGGAGGGGAAGCAGATGGAGAGGTCAAGAGCTTGAGTGATGGTGGAGTTGGATGTTCCATTGAACAGATGGAGAGAGAGCAGAGGGACAGAGTAGGTGGAAAGTTCATTTTTATTGACAAATGTTGTATCTATAAAACAGTTGGAGGATCCAGAGTCTATCAACACAGGAAAAGGAGAGATGTCATATGATACAAGAGAGATGGAAGGCATGAGGGACCTAGGATCTAAGAGAGCAGATGTGTTGAGATGGATCTCCTTTGGTGCACAGATGGGTTCAACACAACCTCCAATCTGTGGAGTCACAGAGGTTGCAGACTATTTTTTTGCCTCAAAGGAGGCCTCCAGTCTTGCTTCTGAAGTTTTGACTGTGCAGCTCTTGGCTGCATGGGAAGTTGACTTCATGCATTCCTTGGCCTGGTGTCCTGCTTAACCACAGAACATGCAGAGGTTGTTGTTGAAGTGGCATTTACACTTGGCCACTGTGAGCTTGCCATCCTTCCCTAGCTTGGACAACAGGTCCAGCTTAGGAGGAGCAGAGGCTCCAAAGGTGGTGGTGGAAGCCTTGGTGGACTTCCCTTTGGACTCCTTAGAGGAGCCAGAGGTGGAGGTGTCAGAGTTAGAGGTGAAGGATTTATCAGATGCCTTGGATGGGCTGCTCATAGATTTTGCCTGTCAGCTAATCTTCAACTTGTGTTCCCAATAGCAAGCATTGATGGAGTGGGTGAGTTGGCAGAGTTCAGAGAGTGTGGGGGGTTTGTCAACCTAAGAGATCTCATCTTTGATGCAGTTCAGAAGATCATTGTAAAAATGGTGCTAAAGGGCACCTTTGTCATAACCCTGAACTTGAAAGGCGATTCTATTGAATTCAACAACATACTTGTTAATGCATTGACCATTCTTCATCAATAGGTGGTCAAGCTGGTGCTTCACATCTCTGACACAGTCATGTGGTCTGAAGTTCATCTGCAACTCCAGAATGAACTCCCTATAGCTATCCATCCACAAGGGACAGAGTGCAGGGTCTTCCATTTGAAAAAGGTCCAGTTTGAACCACTCCAGTGCCATACCCTTCAGGTACAACTGAGTGAAGGTGATCTTGGCACAGTCAAAGGCAAAAGCTTTAGGGTGATTCTGGAAATTCAGCTTGCATTGGACAAGAAAGACCTGGAGTTTGTGGGGGTCCATCCTGTCAAACTGGTCCAGTTCTTGGACTTTGGTCCATTGTGAGATCTCCAAGGAATATGTAAGGGCTTGGATGACACTAGCCAGATTGGCCAGTGCATTTTGGGGAATGCATTCTTCATCATCAGAGGAGTTGGGGTTGAGGTCATCCTCCAGAATGTCTGAGCCATCAGAGGGATCTTCTCCAGGCTGGTTCAGACCCCCAGGGTTGCCTCAATTACTTGAAGTATGGAAAGATGGGTCTACAAAAGGTTCTTCATCATTGTCTAGCTCCTGTATGTGCATTTGGGGAGTTGGAGTTTGTGGAGGTGTGTGCATAAATGTGGAGGGAGCATTCTGATGAGTAGAGAAACTGTGGAATTGTTCCACAAATTCAGGGCCTCAGCAATTGCTGCTGAAGGCATGAAGAGGATTGAATTGGGGAGAGGGTGAAGGATTAGCAATCACTCTAGTGCATGATTTAGTAACTTGAGGAGCATTGGTTGTCATGAGTTTAGATCCAGTACAAGAGTCAGTTTGAATATACTGTTAAACTCATGTTGAACACCACTTCAAGAGAAACTCCAAAGGTCTGGAGTTGAGGGGTTTGAACAGGACTTGACTTCATCTTATGTGGTGCACCCTTGCACAGGATCCAGTTGTCCTGAATTTACTGAGGGTTGGAGGTCAGAGGTTAGAGGGGTAATTAGGGGAAGTTGGTCAATGACTTAGAAAATGAGTGGGGAGAGCATCAGGTTATGTCAATATTCAAACTGAGGTATACAAGATGTAGCTATGGAGTTTATATACAAAGGGGCTCAGATAACTAAGTCCAGAGCTGGGTGACACTATGTATCAGAGGGGTTGGAGGTAAGACTATGCCAGAGTGCAGCCTCAAAGCTATGCTTCTAAGTGAGCACTGGTTTTGGAGTTCTAACTAAGCGAGAAATGGAACATAAGGTATGAGTGACATAGGAGAATGTAATAGGAACAGTGTCAGAGAGAAACACTAAGTACAAGTCCAAACAGAGTAAGTACAGAAGGAGACAAAGAAGAACAGACTGGAGGTGATATGGAGGTACTGGAGTTGACTTGAAATGCGGAATATGACTCATTTTGACCATATCTTAAGCTTGCATAACCACATAGAGATAAATAGAAAGAGGGAGGATAAGTGAGACCACATCCAGGCAATGCCTCATTCCCAGGCAGTCCAAAGACCAGGTGGGTGAATACCTACCTTGTTACTTGCTGTTTCTTAAACATCACTAGGCCACCTTTGCAGGCAGAGTAGGAGAGGTGAACAAGTGGATTTGGCTGGGGGACAACAGCCCTTGCACAACCCCTTATATATGGTACATAAGAGTGCACAGACCAAGCTGTGACTTGAGTCTAGGGTATAGCATAATTAATGCTATTGGTAGATAAGGTAAAGGTAATAGTCCATGAGGTAAAGGTTAGGCATTTATCTAGAGAGAAATAGAAGGGCTAAAATGAATGCAGGGCTTACTATAGAATGAAAGATTGATCACAAGATGTGAAAGATCAGAAGGAATGATTGTGGCAGAGATCATCAAGATTCTGCAGGGTCATGATCAAGATTGATATTTTTGATGAGTGATCATACTAATCAAGTGGTAAAAACAGAGATGAGAAAGGTATGGTAACCTTGAGGATGTGGAAGAGAATCTAGATGATCAGTTAGGGGTCATGATAGTTATGAGGAAAAGGGAGAGGGGTTAAGATGTGGAACACATGATGGAGTGACACTATGAAGAAGGAACAAGGTGATCACATGACCAGGGAAGTCATAAAGTTGTAAAGTGCAACCTGTGCACTAGGAGAAGTCATACTCATGCACTAACACAAAGTATGCAGGGTGTAGTCATGCACACACTTGCTAACACAAAGTACAAGGTGTGATTGTGATGTCATAACACCTCCATGACTATCTCCCATGCCTCTTTCCTTTTTAGGACAGTTGACATCTACACCTTCCATGCAATCCAATTGTTTTCTGCTAATTTTTCAATCTTTAGTGTAGAGTAGGTCTGCTTGGTGTTCACATATTGAGTCAATATGAATTGTGATTGGGGTGGCACCACTATAGTGGATGAAATCTGCCTGGAGCTATTGTTTAGGAGCATGAAAATATTCAGCAAAGTAAGGGGCTGCAATGGTGGAGTGTGTTCACCTGGATGAGTTGTTGATTGGGTGGACATCACATAAGTGATAAGCAGTGGCAGTTAGATTGATGTGCAGATGGGGCTCATAACCTCTGGTGAGGTCATGACTGTGAAAATAATGGATAGGATGATGCAACAGTAGACTCAGACATGGAGTGCAAGTGGGAGGAATTGAGCAATTGATTCTTTTATTTCTTAGACTAAGATATTAAATACTGTACTCCTATTTCAATTGACATAGGCAATTTGCCCCTCTGCTTACTGTATATGTATTGATCACATTTCAGATGACTATATGTAAGGAGCCATTGTCCTTCTATATGTGATGAGTCATCATTCTCATTTGGCTTGTCAAAACCAACAATCTATCTGTTGATGACATGATGATCATCTATCTGTACAATGGGTGGAAACAAAATCTGACATTTGATCTGAAAACCTTCAGAAAGCAGGCCAGCCCCTGTTTACACTTCCACTATGCCTCATTTTTATTTTTCTACCTGCATATACATTCTTCTGTATTGATTTACCAACTCTTTTAGCTCTGCAAGACACCCTCCTTTAAGGCCTCTCATCTGACCCCAACACTGAAATGAAAAATTCTTGTTTGCACAGTGCTTCTACTTCTACTACAATCTTGAAATCACTTCATTCAAGTAAATATATCAACATACTTGGTCTACTATACAAAGCCATATTCATAGGGACAGTTCTGCAAGTGGCACAGGTCCACTATGCATATAGCAAGTATTTTCCATTAAGCATTTTGCAGTCTATAACTTTTTAGCCATGAGGCTCTTTCCTTGATATGTGCTAAATGTCTGTCATATAGCCTAGTCAGCACTTTCATCTCATTTGCATGAAGTCATGATAGGAAAATTCTTAGTCATCTCAATGAATGGGATATTATTCTCTACTTCTATAATGAGACAAGGAGATTAGTAAGTGAGCACCCCTCAACTAGGATGAGTGTGGAAACAGCAAGGCAAGGAAATTACTCACATTTGGTCACAAGGTGCTACCATGTCACATTCAATGATTCTAATGTGCCCCACATAATGTTACTGCCATAAGTTTCATAAGTACTAGACTTGAATGTGTAAGTTAGTCTGTGTTTGGTCTGGTTGTCAAGTGGGTGAACTTGTTGACATCATTCATCCACCTGAATGTGTTGCAGACAGTGAGCCAGATAAGTAGAGGGTAGAATGTTAACTGATGTGTATGCATCTAGAACCTCAATCATCTAATGCAGTGGTATCAACAATAAAATACTCTAGATTGTAGAGATGACAAATCAATCATAGAGTCCACTGCACACACTTGAAAGCTAGAATTCAAATTCATCAAGAGTGTCAACAAAGGTCCAACCTTTTTCTCTAAATCATAAGCCCTTATTTTGATGCAATTGGTATGTTATCTACAAATGAATGATCAGAAGAGCATTTGAAGTGTACCCTTTAGCATACAAAAAGTTTGTCTTTGTGTGAGTGATCCCAGAAAATGTTGGTGGTCATAAACTCAAGTGAGGAGTCATAAACTCAAGTGAGGATGCTTATATTCATTACTTTCACAGCATACATACTAGCAATGATGTGAGGTGAATAGCATTCCATGCTGCAGTCATCATCAGTCTGATAGAAATATACACTTGATTGGGAATGTGGGCACATGACTGTCAGAGATTCACTTAGTCATTATGCAATGCAATGGACTAGTATATTTACCTGTCAGAGATTCACTATGTACAGGTCAGGTCAATAACTGATAGAGTATGGGTATAAGTAGCTCACCTCAGTTGTTGTGCAATGCAACAAACTAAGGTGCTCAAATATGAGAGACATCATTTATATGCTATGACTTTGTATAGTATCATAAATGAGAGGGTCAAGAAAAAAAGATCAGGAGAATGTCTGTATTGTAAGGGCCACAGAAACAGGAAGAGGAATGTAAGTACCCTATGGTACTGTAATGAAGAGTCCATATAATATAGTTGTGTTCATATGAAGAATGGTATTGCCTCAATGACAATGGTGATCATTTGAATATATCACAGCCCAGGCTGTGTGCACACTTGATATTCTGACACTCCCCCTTAAGCCACATGTAGTCCAAGTTCTAATGCAAAGTGTTTGACCTTCAAAAAGGGGAGGGCCTTGATAAGCATGTCCATGACCATGTTATCTGTAGGACAAAACATAAGTCAAATTTTACCATCATCAAGCACCCAGTGAATAAAGTGGAAATGAATGTCTATATGTTTAGTATACATATGGTACTGGTGGTCCTTAGCAAGCACAATCACTGACTGGTTGTCTGAAAAGAGTATGGTGGGCAAGTCAGGGGTAGTGAAGACTTCACCTATAAAAGAGTGCAGCCATAGCACCTCCTTCATAGCATGTATGGCTGTGACATACTCACTTTCAGTGGTCAACAAGAAGACAATCTCCTATTTCTTCAATGCCCAAGATATGGCTCCCCTGTTGATTAGGAAGGTATACCCTGATATAGCTTTGTGATCTTTAGCCATGCTACCATTGGCATCTATGTATCCTTCCAGTGACTTCTTGACTCCTCCATATGTCAGCTGCAGATTCTTCATCCCAATCAGATACCTGTAAATGCACCACACAGCATCCCAATGAGGCATTCCAGGGTTGCTGCTGAAGTGTGAGACAGTTGACACTGCATATGAAATGTCAGGGTGCATGCCAAGCACCATATACATTAGCAAACTGATGGCTTTCCAATATGGGATGTGTTGCATCTGTGCATATTCTGTGCCAGTCATGGGCAATTGGGCATTGGTGAGCTTGATGCTTAGCTCCATTGGTGTCAACACAGGCTTGAGTTCATCAAATCCAAATTGGCAAGTGATGGACTCAAGGTAGGAATGTTGAGAGAGTGCAATGGTGCAATTGTCACAGTTTCAAGTGACTTGGATGCCTAGTAGCCAGTGTAATTTGCTGAGATCAGTGATCTTGACATGCCTGCAAATTGACTCTTTGAATTTGATGATGAGGGTAATGGTGGTTGTAGCTATAGTGCAGTCACTTACATGCATGACAATAATGATTAACACCCCTTTTGGTCACTTGACAAACACTGCTTAGTTGACTTCACATTGTTTAAAGCCTAAATCCTTGGTGAGGATTTCCACCAACTTCTGGTACCATCTACAACCACTCTGCTTCAGTTCATACAGCATTTTGTATAAGTGGCAGATTTAGCAGGGGTGATTCAGGTCAGCATATCCTGGTGGCTGCTGCATATAGATGTGTTCATTGTCTTTAATTTGCCATTCAAGTATGCTCCTTTGATGTCTATCTGATGAAGCTCAAGGTCTAGGTGAGCAGCAAGCACAAAAACAGTCCAAATGGAAGCAAGCTTGGCAACAGGGGTGTATGTGTCAAAATAATCAACTCCAGGTACCTGTGAAAAGCCTTGTGGGACCAGGTGTGCTTTGTGATGTATGACATTTCCTGCAGCATCCTTCTTTGCTTAGAGAACCCACTTTTAACTGACTATATTTGTGTTGAGTGACTAGAGAAACACTATAACCCTGCATATCATCCATCACCATAACCTGTTGGGTGATCTGGCATCACCAACAGAATCCTAGAGCAGTTGCAGGTGAAAGGATGCTTGAACCACAAGAGGGGGTTGAGAGTGAGAAAAGGGTGATTCACAACACCTTGACAAACTCTTGCATTGTTAGTATGACAGGCACTCTTGCAGCTGTGTCTGCATCCTCCTAATACCAGCACCTAAGAGACTGGCATAATTGTGGACAACCCTTGGGGTGAGGAGTCCAGGTCTTGGGTAATTGCATGGCTATCTCCAGGTTGCCACCCTTGAAAGCTGGTCAGGGGTGCCACCCCATCCTGGGGTCTCACACAGTGTTATGACATTGCAACCACACCTTGTACTCTGTGTTAGCAAGTATGTGCATGACTACTCCCTGTGTACTTTGTGTTAGTGCATGGGCATGACTTTCTCTAGTACATGGGTTGCACTTTATGACCTAATGATTTCTCTGGTCATGTGATCCCTTTGTCCTCACTTCACATCATCACATCCATCACAGTGATCACATTCTTAACCCCTCTTCCTTTCCTTCATGACCCCTCACCAATCATCTAGATTCTCACCCACATCCTCAAGGCTACCATGCCTTTCTCATATCCACCCTTACCATTCAATCAGTATGATCACTCATCTAGATTGATTATCTAGATCATAACCCTGCAGGATCTTGATGATCTCTGCCATGATCACCTTCCTGATCTTTCACATCTTGTGATTGATCTTCCATTCTACAGTAAGCCCTGTGTTCATCTTAGCTCTTCCATTTCTTTCTAGATGAATGCCTAACCTTTGCATCATAAACTCTTACCTCATATCTTATCTACCAGTAGCAATAATAGTGTATACCCTAAACTACAGGTCACAGCATGGTCTGTGCACCTTCTTATACCATATATAAGGGATTGTGCAAGGGCTGTTGTCCCCTAGCCAAATCCACTTGTTCACCTCTTCTACTCTACCTGCAAAGGTGACCTAGTGATGTTCAAGGAACAGCAAGTAAAAGAGTAGCTATTTGCCTGCCCAGTCTTCAGACTGCCCAAAAGTAAGGCATTACTCGAATGCAGTCTTATCCTTCACTCTACTCTCTTTTATTTATAACTGTGTGATCATGCTAACTCAGGACTTGGTCAAGACAGGACCCAGTCAAGACAACCTGGAAGACTTTCTTTGTGAAGACTCCCTTTCTTTATGAAAACCTACATAACTCAAGATGGTCAATGTGATTGTCAAGATGATGTTATATCTGCAGGCATCATAGGCATATGCTGCCATTTGCCCTTATCATATTTGATGTTATTAGATGCTTTGTGGTTCCCTCCTAGTGCTACAGTGTTGCAGAACCATAGAGTTATGCTACTCTGCCAAACAACCCAACCAACCTAGCAAACGGCCAGAGAGCTCAGTATAGAGCTTAACCATGATGTCGGATAAAGGAAAGGGACTAGAACAGTCGATAGGTCTTTGAATAAAGGAAAGGACTGTGCGTTGGGGAATCTTCTGTATCTAGAACTCCAGGACTACTCTTGCAAGTCCTTGATAGTAACCATACTCTTGCAACAGTACTCTGTCTTCCTCCTAATACCTAACCCCTAACAGGAAAGGCATAATCATGTTCGGCTCTTGGGGCAAGGGTTCTGAGCCTTGGGTGATCACGTAGCTATTACCAGGTTGCAACCCTTAAGAACAAAGTTGGTGTCACTGTAGATACATGGGTATGTTCGATAACCCCAACGTATGTCCCAATGAGAGTGTGGTACTACTTGTGGCTTAAATATCTATGAATGCTATAATATGATAAGATCCACATGGCAACAATAGCCTCTTGGGATCGCAGATATAACATCAGTAACTGATATGATGAATGGTTATGTCAGTGATCTTTAATAGTTTCTGGTATGGTTCTTAATACAATGAATGTCTTCCATTCTTTTCTGTTACTGGGTTCTGTACAAGTGCTTGAACGAGTTGGCTAGCTTGGCCATAAGTCAGCAGTATGGTGATGCTAGGACGATATGATGGTATGATGGTAGAGGGAAGGGAGGTTAGCTTTATCTCCAGACGTCTCACTCCTAGAGCTCAATGAAGAGGGCTAGGTGAATAACATCCCTTACTTGTACTTAGTCACTAGGCCACCTTAATAGGCAGGGTAGGACACAAGGTAACAAGTGGATTAGGCTAGGAGAACAGCCCTACTCATAACCCCACTACTTATATGTTATAGGAAAGTGCACAGACCATGCTGTACACTAGGGTCTAGAGTATATGGAATTAATGCTATAGGCTATACGATATGAAGGGAAGAGTCCATGAGGTAAACGTTAGGCGTCTCATATAGAAGAATGGAAGAAACAGATATGAAAATGCAGGGAATAGAGTAAAGAGGATGATCAATCACAAGGTGTGACTGATTGGAGAGAGATTGTGGCAGAGATCCATCTAGGATCTTGCAGGGTTCATGATCAAGATACAATCTCAATGTGTGATCATACCGATCGGAAAGAATGACAGAAATGAAGAAGGTGAGGTGATTAGAATGGAAGAGTGATCAGTAATGTCATTAAGAGAGTGAAAAGGTGAAACTGTGAATGTGATCAATGTGAAGGGATGAAGGCATGATGATGTGAAGGGAACAAGAGAGGTCACATGATCAGGGAGTAGTCATGAGAAGTACTCATGCATGCAAGCAAGCACTCATTATACTGTGTATCGTGCAAGTTCATACACAAATTTGTAACATATAGCCTGTTATGAATTGTGTATGATACTTAATATAATGACTGCTATGCTTGCATGCACAAGTACTCAATCATGACTTTCCCTGATCATGTGACTTCCCTTGTTTCCTTCACATTGTCACACATTCACCCTTTCATGTTAATCACATCTCTTATCTTTCTTCACTCTTTTACAAATCACCAATCACTCTTCCATTCTGATTACC
>JBBPJS010001476.1:0-10710 GCA_038088835.1 Singerocomus rubriflavus
CGGTGGACGATCTTTGGCGATAGGTCAAGAGTACGAGTCCTCTACAGCTTTCCCATGCGTCACAAGGCGTGCATATTGAAGAGTCCTAGTCAATATATGCTTGGCTTATACGAGCCTCTGCTACCCACTGCATCGTATGATCGAGCGGATTCCAGTACAAATCAAATATACCTAATTCACAGAAATGCTTTGCATGACTGCTGGCTCCGTCAGTCTCTATTGGTTTAGGAGAACTGGAAGAGAGGCCTGGGACAAGTGTTTGAAGTCAAGTGTTGGCAACGTCAAATTACTGTCCGTTTCAGAATAAATAGTATACTTGCACATCCCAGATATATTGTAAGAAAAAGTCGAACAAAACCATAAAGGAACAATGGTACAGGTTCGGCAGTATCGGGATCACCGCTCCGTACAGAGTACTTGTTCGACAAGGTGCCCGAAATCGACCAAGCATGGCTGGTCATTGCCAGATGCCATACAAACCAACCTAGAGCACAGCTCTTCAAAATCCAAACAGTCTAAAAATCAGGTACAGCAAGGAACCGAGGAAACGAATAGCAGACAGTCCGGCACTACACAAGACACGACCAGGCGGCGTGAGCATGTGGACTTTTGAGTTATCACGGAACTTACAGTGCAAAGAAAAGGAAACTAAGATATGGGTTGAAAGTCGACGATTGGGTCTTTTCGATGTGTTGATTCACCCAATTCAAAAAGGCGGTAGACGTAAAGACGAGGATCATAATCCTAATTGCCCGTCAACTAGAGAGGTGATACGAAGAAGACATCACTTGCATGTTGGTGGCCACCCATAAAAGAACCACATTGGTGCGACTGCTGCGATCATGGTCGGATTGTTTGGTTGCCGCATCACGGTGTTCCTTGGCCTCAGGTGGTTTAACTTTGAGTGCAGCGCGTGACGCAGTCCACAATTGATCAACGTCTTCACGGGCAGTTGGAATTTCGACTTCCATCAACTCTTTGCCACCATCGCCTTTGATCTTCTTCGCACCGCCCAGATCCTTTGCGGTAGTATTGTCACCCTTGGTACCCCTGAGTAGCGTGAGCTTCCACTCGGAATCAGTAAAAGAAGAAATTCATACCATGTGACGTCGTGCAGGTTACACATGGCATACATCACTAATGAACATTATGAACATTCAAGAGTTATTTACTCGATTACAACAAGTTCGATGATCACTCACTCAGAATGTTCACGTCTGATAAATATCAGTTCAGCATTCTTGGTTATATATAAATCAGGGAAAAACTTACAACTGGGCAAAAAGAACAGGTACTGGATGAACGAGGTAAACATGTGCCATGGCTCGAAGTACATAAGTGAAGATATAAGATAGAGGCCGTAGGTCGCCCCAAGAGAAATGACGATCTCACGGAACGATTGACTGGTAGTCAACAAGCTTTTTGACACTCAGCAGGTAAAACTGAACTAAGTCGGCTCGCACATACTTGCCAACGTTTTTCCAGCCAGAGATTGAATGAGGAACGGCAAGGTAAACCGTGTAGCCGGCACACCACAGTGTCATAGCATTGCAGAGGCCAAAGAGGATCATGGCAAGTGCATAAATCCATTTTGATCCCTGTACAGGTATTTCGGTTGCTTGCCACTACGAGTTTTACGACCAACTCACTTGAGGCCGATTCCCAAGGGAACATACCATAGTAACAAAGAGGAGGGCGATATATAGCTTAGGGATCGATTAGAATCATCATATAACAAGGGGAAATCAACTAGCTGACCTTCAAGAACACCTCGAAGATAAGTCGACTAACTCCTGAGCTGAGAAAGTTGAAGGCGTTATTCTTGCCAGGTGCTGTTGCAGATGACACCAACTAGATGCCATTCAATGTTTTGAAAAATATACTAGATTTAAGTGCTTACAAAGAAGAACGCAAGGTAAAAGTTGGCAAGGGAGGTCCAGGTGAAGAGAAGCTGAACAGCGTTGTAGATGAATTCAATCTGGGTCACAATAATCAATGGGTCACGCTAGAATAGGGGGCGCGACAAGCTCAAATACCTGCAAAACAAGCATTCGGATGGGATTCTGTCCCGACGTCCAAATCTTATAGAAGAATATCGTGGAGTGAATCGAAGCGAAAAGTGATCCATTCAACCATCTACGCCGTTGCGAGATGAATTCAGGGACCTGGTGCAACAGTGAGGAATGAATGGTGGATAGCAGGCTTTCAAACTGACTGTTGTGGGTACGTCAGTAGACGCCTTGGCACTCTTCACATATTTCAACCTGCAACTCTTAAGATTGCAAGTCTACGTTGAGCTGAACAAACTCACACCCATCCCTCGTGCTTCTTCGTCACAATCTCAAAGCACAGGATACGGTCTTCAGCGAGGTACATATTACGTTCTGGGAGACGTGTTAATAACCGCCTAAAGGGAAATCTGGAGTACACTGACCGAAAAGCCCAGCATTGCCAGCACCAGCGCCGTGCATTGCTTCACCCTTGAAGTACGATGCAAGCGGACCTTTACCATTAGACCCATTCAGAAGAGCCTTGTATCGGTATGCGCTGAAAGCACCCGGTAGCACACTAATGTAGCCGAAGACGCTCTACCATGGAGTTGCAGTTAGCTGAACAAATCGCGTAGACCATCATCATACTTCAAGTGGCTTGTCCAGGATGTTGGACATTTTATACTGAAAACACAAATACAACTGTTAGATGCGGGACAGAAGGGAAAAGAAGTACTGTACCTCGAAGTTCTGCGAAGCAGCCAGAGGACTGATGAGTAGCAGTGAGCAACCTCTGCCCGTGTCGACACAAATTCTGATAGTAAAGACTGAGTCCACTATGTGTCCTATATTCAATAAAGTGACTTACTCTCCACATGCTCCTCCGACATATGAGTGTGAATCGAAGCCTATACGACGATCAGCAAGAAAGAAGACGATGAGTACTGCTCACATTTCCAGAGGTCATAGATTGAAGTGCCAGTAGGCTTTGTTCCGACATCCAAGAGTACACAAACTGGCAGCCCATATATCTCAAAGGGACAAGTTGTCAAACTGGTACGACTTTCACGCACCGTTGGGGTTGATCAAAGGACCAAAAGCATTGAAGAACCACCGATGGCTGTTCAACTTCTTCTTGTTCTGTTCCTTCAGGCAAAACAGAATCTGGACCGGGCAAGCACCGGACGAAACCTCGCCCGTCTCTGACACGACGACATTTGTGGTATATCTGGGATAGTGATCGTATTCTCTATCAATAACAAAGTAACACCAACAGGAGCACTTACTCGAAAATGTGTGCCGTCACGTCCCTACCTGCCACAGAGTCCTTGGCAATTCCTTCTTGGTAACAACCCATCTAGCGCATCAGTCAGCGAAATGGGTGTTCTCAAAGATGCAAAACTACTGTACTAGTGTGAGAACTTGTAATGTACGTTTGTTGATCTTGTTACGTCCGTCGGAAACAATACAAACGACCACCTTCTTCCAGGCATCCGGGCCCCAAGTTTTGGAACGGTTCCTGCTGCAAAGATGGGCGATGTTCTTGATGACCCTGCGGGAAAATGATAGGTGGTACGATTGGAGGGAGAGGAGATCATACGCGTTCATGGTCTTGACGAAAAGGACTTCGTCTTCATTGTACATCGTCATGACAATGAAGAGCTCAGTAGGACGACCATAGAGGTAGGGTCGAAGAGAATATTTTTTGCGCATAAAGTCATCTGGATCGCATGTGGCAGCGGTGTACCTCATCTTTGTCGTTTCCTCGACGTCAGCCATTGTCTTTGGAATGATGTGACTGGGTACGTGTACGTCGAGGACCAAATTACCGTTTTGCAGCTCGACTTGACGGATGGTGCGACGTTTCATGAGTTTCTCTCTCGCGACAGAGTAGCCGGTGTGCATTTCCCTCACCATCAACGGGGACTGCATGGGAGGGTAATTGGGCTGATATGCACAATAGTCCACGGGAGGGGACTCTTGATGAAAATTCGGATGGCCTGTATTATATCCGGAATTGAGATGAACTTGGGAACCATGAAAGTTGCTGCTGTGGATGGAGTGAGCGGATTTGGTATCCCATTGGGTATCATAGTCATATTGGTTGTGGTTGATGGGTACCGGTGGGTAGTCTGGAATTATTCCTTGTTGCGGCGCCTGGCCAGTGGGGCGGTAAGGATCCTGATGGTGCGGATACGCCATGAAATTTGGAATGGAAGTGTAACGAGAGACGGCGGTCAGCGGTAAGGAATGAGCTTGTGAATGTATGCGCTCGGGACAACAGGGAGCCTGGTGGCGATGCGGGTGCTATTATTCCCTTGGCGATGGATGATACTCACGTCCAGCCAGACTGAATGACTTTGTTATATGTTATATTATCCATCCACGTTTACTGTCGTGCTGGCCTCGGAAATCAACCTGTCCGTACCACGCCTACATACCGTCGTACTCTGAGCTCGTTAGTGGTGTCTGTCCCTCAGTGACCACACCAAATATCCTGGAGAGCGTCATCCAAGAGTTTTCCAGTAAGCTCACGACATGCAGACCTCTTTGACTGGCATCGTCCTTGTGAACAAGTCCTCAGTGAGTTGGGCTGCACGACGTACGCGAGCGTTTATTGTATTGTATGGATTCGCTACAGCAAAAGTGATTATCGAGTAATTCAAACTCCGCTTTCTTCCGGCAGTGTCCTTTCCCTTTATTCCCACGGGGCCATCAGTGTTGTTTCTCTCCCAAAGTCCTTCTCTTCGTTTCCTCCTCGCTCTCGTCCTTCCAGACCCTCGTCCGTTCACCTTTTCTTACACCTGTCCTCCTACACTTTCTCTACTTGGTGAGTTTGCTCTCTTTTTCATCTCCCTTTGTCGTTGTGCAGCATGCAGCGACACTGAGCGCCTCGAGGGCACCACGTTCACTCGACTCTCGAGTCAAGGCGCTCCACCACGTCGACGAATGCCAGCACGATCCTTTTACAAGTCGTCATCTCCTGTTGTCTTTTTGTCATAATTCTTCGGCCGTCGCTTCCGCAGCTGAGACGTCAGCCACATTATCCTATCAGCCACGTTGTTTTCCGCACCATTTCCTGCCCTTCCATCACTATTTCCTCACTCCCTTTTGTTATTCCCTCTCTTACTTTTTTCTCCTTCATCCATCTAGTGGACACCTCGTACCCATCTATGGCAGAAACTCCCGCTCACAGACTTGACCTTCGAGTTGGTGGCAAGTACCGACTCGGCAAGAAGATCGGCTCTGGCTCTTTTGGTGCGCAGCCGTTCTCTGTCTGTCCCCTTTCCCTCTGACTAGCCCATAGGTGACATCTATCTTGGCATTAATATCATCTCCGGTGAGGAGGTCGCCATCAAGCTCGAGTCAGTCAAGGCCAAACACCCTCAGCTCGAGTATGAGTCCAAGGTCTACAAGACCCTTGCAGGTGGTGTCGGTGTGCCGTTCGTCAGATGGTTTGGTACCGAATGCGACTACAATGCAATGGTCTTGGACCTTCTCGGCCCTTCCCTCGAAGATCTCTTCAACTTCTGTAACCGCAAGTTTAGTTTGAAAACAGTTTTACTCCTCGCTGACCAGCTGGTAATGCCAACCTTTCATTACCTTGGTTGTTTGTTCACCCTTTCATTTTCTAATATTACAGATATCTCGTATCGAGTACATTCACTCGCGTAACTTCATTCACCGTGACATCAAGCCGGATAACTTCCTGATGGGTATCGGGAAACGAGGCAACCAAGTCAATGTGATCGACTTTGGTTTGGCTAAGAAGTTTCGTGACCCCAAAACCCACCTCCATATTCCCTACAGGGAGAACAAGAACCTTACCGGAACTGCTCGTTACACGTCAATCAACACACACTTGGGTGTCGAACAGGCTCGCCGAGATGATTTGGAGTCTCTCGCTTACGTGCTAATGTACTTCCTTCGTGGTGCTCTCCCATGGCAGGGACTCAAGGCTGCCACGAAGAAGCAAAAGTATGATCGTATCATGGAGAAGAAGATGACTACGCCTACAGACCTTTTGTGCCGTGGGTTCCCTAACGAATTCGGCATTTTCTTGAATTACACGCGTGCTCTCCGCTTCGACGACAAGCCCGACTACTCGTACTTGCGCAAGCTCTTCCGTGATCTTTTCGTTCGTGAGGGCTTCCAGTACGATTACGTCTTCGACTGGAGTGTCCAGCGAGGTGCACCCGATGATGGTAGCACTGGTGCTAGTCAAAAAGCTACTGCTGGCAGGCGCAAGGTCGTTCAAGAGGAGGAAGAACATCGCGCGAGTGATAGGATGTAGGTGCCTCACAATGTTCCCTTTGTCCGAATTCGTGAGACTGACACGTGTTGGTACAGGCTTCGTTCGCACACCCGCCAGCAGCAGGCGAATGCGCCTGGTGCGGTTGGGCAGCAACGTGGTACAGCTCGTGGCAGGGAGGGCGATATCTGGTAAACGCGTGACATTCCGTTGTTTCTTTTATTCAAGCGGGGCACGCCCCGAGTGCGACCGAGATTGGGGGCGGAGGGAAGCTGCAGAGGGTGCTCGGTCGCTGTTGGATATCGTTTCATAGATGGTCGGTCGCGGACTGCTCCGGTGAGAAGAGAACAGGAGCGGAAGAAGAGTGGCGCATCGTGTCGAGTTATTAGGCCTCGCGACACTCGCACATACGCTCGCAACTCAAGCCAAAAATCATTCACTCCGGTTCGGTTCCTCTGATAATCTGGACCGCCTTGTTTCGCAAGAGAGGCAGCGACCGCCCCACCATCGATGAAATTATTGCCTCACAATATGTATAGTACGGACGCTTTTTTTCTTTCACGCCGTTCCAATATCCCAAGTCTTGGGACGGCCGCCTAATTCCCTACTCGCATACGCAGCCTTATCATCATCTAGCGCCCATTATCGATTGATACAGAGATTGGTCTTTTCATGTCGGATTTTATGTTCATTCCCCCACCCTGATAACGCCACTGGTACATGTTCCCTTCTTTCCTTTTATTCCTGCATGCGCTCTATTTCCATCCCTGACCATTATTTTCGTGTCTTGTTCGTCTTCCCCGTTGTTTGTTGTCCTTGCATCTTGGCTTCGCTGGGCGTCTGGTCCCATGGAGCTTGTTGGATGGAAGAGGGCTCTGAGTGGAGGTTGGTGAAGATGGGAGGTGGGAGTAGTTGTGCACGGAGGACGACCAGTACGGCGTTGCTGTTTTCCCAAGTGTAATGACATTCCGGTCTGTTGGTGAACATGTCCGATTTGGGGTATGTTTGAGGCTTTTACTCAGTGTACGCGATGTCGCAGGAAACGCCGGTCTCGCGACGACTCGACCAGGTCCAACACGTCGTGATCGTCTGTTCAGGCAAAGGAGGGGTCGGCAAGTCGTCTGTCTCTGCGCAACTCGCACTCAGTCTTTATGCGCTCCCCTCGCGTCCTCGCGTTGGCATTCTCGACGTCGACTTGACGGGCCCTTCCATCCCCCGCATGCTCGGACTGGATGGGCATGGTGTCCACCAGAGCAGCGAGGGGTGGGTTCCCGTGTATGCCGATGCCCACGAAGGCGGGGCTCCCGGGCTGGCATGCATGAGCGTAGGCTTCCTGCTAAAGAAGAAGAGCGACTCGGTTGTCTGGAGAGGGCCGAAGAAGAATGCGATGATCCGTCAGTTTCTGAGCGATGTTAGATGGGGAGAACTCGACTATCTTGTGATAGACACCCCGCCAGGTTGGTAAATCTCCATCGACCGTCGAGTCGGATGACCCATTTCCTAGGTACTTCCGACGAGCATCTATCACTACTGGAACACCTGGCACCCATTCACTCGAAACTTTCGGCCGTTATCGTCACTACGCCACAAGCAGTGGCCCTTTTGGACGCGGTCAAGTGTCTTTCGTTTACGCGTGCAGTCGGGCTCCCAGTCCTGGGGCTGATTGAAAACATGAGTGGCTATGTGTGTCCTTGTTGCGGCGAGATCAGCAATGTGTTTTCGACCAAGGGGGGAGAGGCGATGGCGAGGCGAGAGGGGTTGACGTTTCTGGGTGCACTGCCGGTGGACACAGAGCTGGTGACGTTGCTTGATGCTGCGGGGGGGCGAGATGAGGCGGCTGAGATTGTGAGGCAGTACCAGGAGACGCCCTCGGCCAAGTTGTTCAGGGGCATCGCGGAGAGGGTCGTCGCAGGCGCTGCGGAGGTCGCCGTCGGATCTGCAGTTGTGTAGTACCATCAGGGTTTCGAAATTACGCGCGGATGCCTGTACACGTTTTGCTGTCGTCCAAGATGGTCTCACCGAAGCGATCCTCGCGCGAGTTAGTAGCAGATTCGCAGTGGGTCGAGAGAAAAACCCTGTCAATAAGAGTGTGTGGGCGACGCGACCTTTCTCGGGTCGAGGGGGTGATGAATTTCTGGAAAAGATGTCGTAAGGAATCCGGCCACGTTGTCGTTGACGAGGCATTCGACTCGAAATTCTTTTCCTTCCCGCCTCGTTCATGACTGACTTGCCTTGTTCCATGAGTTTTGACGACCAGTACACGTCTCTCTTCCCTCCGGATCCGCTCCAATCTCAACTGATCTCCTCCACCAGGTTTGCGTGATATATTGCTGTATTCTACAGATCCAGCCTTCTTCTCAATTCAGATGTCCGTTGACCTCCACCACCGCACTTCGTGGTCTTTTAGTTCTACATCGATTTCAGCTCAGCCTCGGCCCAAGTCTGTCACTGCAACGCTTTATAATGACTCCCCTCCCAGCCTCCCAGGTCCTCCTGTTTCCTCTCCTTCCCGTATGTAAACTTCCTTCCACATCAACCGCGTTTGCCTCTTTACTACTCTTCCAGACGATACCATCATCCTCCGAGGTGGCTCTCCTTCCTCTACCATGACTATTCGCAGAGTCGATGCACCCCCCCGCAACCCAATCCCCGTCGATGCCGACCTCGTTTCCGCAGTACAGCCTGCGCACACCACCCTATCCCGCCGTTCAAGTCGCCTCTCTCGTTGGCTCTCGGAACTCCAGTCATCTACTTGCTCCGACGTCTTTGATCTTTCGGACGTCGATCCAGTCGGTACTCAGAGCAATCCATACCTCGCTTACCCCCATTTGCGCACGGCAGCTTTCCGCCCCAGCTTAGACGATGCTGATAGTATGCATGATTATGTCGTTGTCGATCAAGACATGGCGTTAGAATATCCCCCAGAAGACTCTCTCTATGATCTGGTTCGTAATCTTGAACCTCTTATCGACACGTCATCTCATGCACGAACAACAGTCATCGCACGGCTCTGCGCCCACAGATATAGCCAGTCCCCGATCAACCACCCGGCTTATCAACCCTTCATCATTACGACACTTTTATCTTCCTGGACGGTCTATATCACCCTCTCCGTGGACCACCTCTCCTCGCAGTCCTTCAAGACTGACCATGTTCCACCGTCTGTCCCGTGGTGATCTCACTTCGGGCACAGTTGGTTCTTCTCATTCACGAAGTACAAGCCTCCAAACATCATCATCACCACGTAGTAGTTCCCAAGCTCCCATTGCCCCTTCTTCGTGGCGGTGGCGGCCAAGCGTTCTGGGTCACTTTTCGTCCGCATCTAGTCCAGATACAGACGCATTTACAAGTGCCGGGGACACTCTCACCGACCGATCGCGATCGCGGCCAAGTATCTCCTCTTCTAATACCTGTTCCTCCGTCACTACCCCTACTACCATGTCCATCCACGAGGATGGCGAGTTTGCTGTACCATCTACACCGCTATCAAAACCATCGACCCTCTTCGGTTCACTGCGTGTTCGTTCACAGGTTGGGGGGGTGGTGTCCCAACCCTGTTTCAAAAGTAATAACAGTTCCACATCATCCCCATCGCTACAACCACTTTATCCTGCTTCCGTGCCGAATCTCCCAGAGCCCCAAACAATGTCTCTCACCTCACCAAAGGGTGGAACTATTTGTTTGCCATTCACCTCCAAGGCTCGACAAAATCGGTCTGTTTGTCTAGATCAAACCCTCGTAGAAGAGCTCGACGTTTCACAACCACGTGTCTTGTTCTCTGGGAAGCACGGCGGAGCTCGACTTTCCTTGTCTTCATTGAGCAGCCCGACCAGACAAGCTAAAAGGAAGAGGCTTGTCGTCAGTGGTATTGCACTGAATGACACTCGGCGTTTGGATGCTATTCAGAGGTGGTGTCAGGTATGTCGTGTCAGATCTCTACACTCGGTCTTCTCTTGACCTTTTCTTTTGGATTGGCAGTCCTTTGGCGAAGTGGATCAAATCACGAGAATGCCCAATGGTGATTTGCATATTAGCTTCCAGAAAGCAGAGGTTGCGGATACTGTGCGTATGGCCTTTGGTCCGTGTGCCCAGTATCTTATCGTTCTTGCAGGTATGTCGTGTGCGGGCCAAAGTACACATTACCGGAGTCGGTAGTGTGCATTTATCCTGGACCACAGGAAACAAATGAGCATAGCAAGCACTCATCACTGCCTTTACTTGTTGTCAAGGAAAGGTGCTAGTTGTTTGACGTGCAGCATTCGGACTGACGAATCTTGTTGCAGTTTACTCAGGACTATCTAATAATCATATAGACATCGCTGTCCCATGACATAATCACCTAGCGCATGTATTTCACGATTCCATGTACGTGGTCTCAGTCCTCTCATACGGAAGTCCATGCTGACCTGAGGACCTTGCAGATGGCCCATCCACATATCATTGACTACATTGCATCTTGCGTATCTT
>JBBPJS010001477.1:0-10707 GCA_038088835.1 Singerocomus rubriflavus
GCTCAATGAAGAGGGCTAGGCAAATAACATCCCTTACTTGTACTGTTGTCACTAGGCCACCTTGGTAGGCAGGGTAGGACGCGAGGAAACAAGTGGATTAGGCTGGGGGAACAGCCTGTACTCATAACCCCTTATATACATTACAAGATAGTGCACGGACCATGCTGTACACTAGGGTCTAGGGTATACATGATTAATGCTATTGGCTATATGATATCAAGGGTAAGGTCCATGAGAGAAACATTAGGCATTCATATGGAGTGGGAATATGAAGAGTGAATATGAATGCAGGGAATAGAATGGAAGGGAAGATTGATCATCAATATGTGAATGATCAGGAAGGGGATCATGGCAGAGATCCATCTAGGATCTTGCAGGGTTCATGATTGAAATGCAATCTTGATGAGTGATCATATCGATCATAGGGTAAGGGCAGAGATAAAGGAAGGATGATTGAGATTGGAATGGAAGATGATCAGTGATGTTGTGATGTTGTGAAGGTAGAGGATAGTGATGATATGAAGACATGACAGAGTGAAGAGGTGACAATGTGAAGGGATGGTGTGGTCACATGATTAGGGATGAGTCATGAGAAGTACTCATGCAATGCATGCATGCAGTCATAGTACTAAGTATCGTACACAATTCGTAACACTAGATGGATCTCTGCCACGATCACTTCCTTGATCAGTCACACCTTGTGATCGATCTTCCCCTTTACCCTAGTTCCTGCATCTTCATATCCACTTCTTCCATTCTGATATATGAGATGCCTAACCTTTCACTCATGGACTATACCCTTTACCCTATCATTCTATAGCATTAATCCCTTATACCCTAGACCCCTAGTCACAGCTTGGTCTGTGCACCATCTTGTACCATATATATAGTGGGGTTATGAGTACAGGCTGTTCCCCCAGCCTAATCCACTTGTTTCCTTGCATCCTACCCTGCCTACCAAGGTGGCCCAGTGACAACAGTACAAGTAAAGGATGTTATTCACCTAGCCCTCTTCATTGAGCCCTAGGAGTGAGACATCTGGAGATAAAGCTAACCCTTCACTCCTCCCTCTCATCGTTTCATTGTTCATTGATCCTAGCACCATCGAACCACCAATGTTATGGCTAGCTAGCAAGCTTGTACCATGTCTAGTTCAGAATCCAGAACATATGAAAGTACGAAAGACATTCATTGGAAGATAACAAATCATCGAAACCATTAAAAATCACATGACATACTCTTCATTGTATCAAGTACTGATGTTATACCTGTGACCATGAGAGGCTTCCATTGCTGTGATGGTCTTATCATATTAGTTCCAGACTTTACAGATATTTAAGCCACTAGTAACATAGCATTCTAGTTGGAACATATGTTGGGGTATTTGTACAGACCCATGTATCTATGATAACACTGCCCTCATTCTCAAGGATAGCAACCTGGTCAATAGCTATGCAATTACCCAAGAGCCAGACCCCTTACCCCAAGGCTCGTATATGATTATGCTATCGTCATAGAATGGTAGTATTAGGAGGAAGCCAGAACCTAGTTGCAAGAGTACTAGCATTATCAAGGACTTGCAAGAGTAGTCCTGGAGATCCTTATAAAGATAGTTCCAACTCAGTTCTCTTCTATATCCGTTTCCCCTTCCTGCTGTCCAGCACTTTTCAATCCAGATGTTATCTTGCATGGACTCCTCGTATCATTCCCTGGTTGTCTGCCGGGTTATTAGGTTTGTGGTTGGGTAGACAAAACTCTTCAGTTCTGCAACAGAAGTGAGGTCTTAAGGATTACTCTCCACCTCATTTTTCATCATCATATTATTAAATCATCAAATCAAGACCACTCAAGAAATAGAACAAGAGTTCATTTTTAATCTAGTTCAGTTTCATATCACTAGGGGATTCAGCCTCTTGCATAACCCCTTTATATATGTTACAAGAGTGAGCACAAACCAAGCTGTAACTCTAGGTCTAGAATATATGGTATTAATGCTATTCAATGCTAAGGTAAAGGATTTAGTCCATGAGTAAAAGATTAGGCACTTCATATATCAGAATGAAAGAAGTGGATATGAAAATGTAGGAAATAGAGTAAATGAGAAGATCAATCATAAGATGTGAAAGATCAGGATAGGGATTGTGGCAGAGATCCATCTAGGATCTTGCAGGGTTCATGATTGAGATGCAATCTCAATAGAAGATTATACTGATTGGAGGATAAGGATGGAGATTAAGAAGGTGAGATGACCAAGATAAGAAATTGATCAGTAAGGGCATGACAATGTGAAGGGAGAGAAGGTAATGACGTGATAATGTGACAGGGTGAAGATGTGAATGTGTGAAGGGATGAATGAGATCACATGATCAAAGAAGATGATATGTCATAGCACTCATGTATGCAAGCATATAGTTATTGTGCAGAGTTCATACAACATTTCATAACTACCCACCACCATTGCTTGCATATTGGACATTATATGAACATTTTCACTGCTTTCATTGTGTACTTATTTTTTCTCTTATTGCTGTGTCTCACATATCTGAAGTTCTGCCAGCTTCTGATATCCCCTTTAGTCAGTATTCATTTACTTTCATATATAAGATGCTTTTTGTACTCAAAGCACCTCAGGCTGTTGTTGAGCACATAACTGAGGTGAGATACTTGTTATTCAATATTACTATGTACTTATAGCTAACTTATACATAGTTGCTTCTACTAGATGAATATATATAGTCTGTTGTTGAGTGCATGATTGAGTTGCTTCTACTAGTTATATGCACCTTTTGATCAAGTGCTATTTCCCACATGATCTATATGTCAAATCATCTAAATGTCATTTCTCACAATTCAAGTTGACTTTTTTGAAATGGTTGCATCTAAGAAGGTAGTAAAAATATAGAAAGGAAAAGTCAATGCCATTCTGAAATGGCCCACATTAAAATGCCTTGAAAATGTTCAATCTTTTCTAGAGCTCTACAATTACTACCAATGATTTATTGATAATTTTTTCAAAATCTTAAACCTCTGACTTTATTGATGAAGAAAGATCAAGAGTTTGTATGACAAGAACCTCAACAACAAGTGTTTGATATGCTTAAATACTGATTTACCATAGCATCTCTCTTTATATTTCCTAATATCTCTAAACCTATGTAAACCAAAGCTAATGCATTAGATCTCACAACAGATGCCATTCTCTCTTAACAATGTGATAATGGACACTGGTGGCCCTGTATATTCTATTTGCATTTGTTTTCAAAAAAAAAAAAAATTATAATAAGGAACTTTTAGTCATTATTTGTGCTTTATAGAAATGGAAGCATTATTTAATAGGCCTTTCTAATTTTAAGATCTGAACAGATCATAAAAACCCAGAATTTTGAAAGAAACCTCAAAATCTTTTGGCTAGACAAGCATGCTGGCATGCTTTGTTATTGGAGTTCAACTTTCAAATTTTTTATAAACCAGATTCTCAAAATGATCAAGCTGATCTTTATTGAAAAGACTCAATTATGATGAAGCAGTAGAAAAGATCAATATAAATATCACAGTGCTCTCACCTAAAGTCTTCTTTAATAATATTTCAATTACCTCTCCTTTTCATGCTAAAGTCCAAGCTGAAATGTTGGCAAGCAATGATAATGTTCCATATTCCTTTCATTATGATTCTTTTTACAAACTTTTCCTTAATAAAAAAGGAAAGATATATGTTTTCTCCATATTATAAACAGAGTGTTTGTCACTCTATTATAATTCTCCATTAGCTGGTCATGCAGAACAAGCATACACTCTTCATTTATTATCTTACACTTTTATGTGGCTTGGTGTCACACAAGACATGAAATCTTATTTATTTTTCTGTCAAATATATGCTTGCTTTAAGGGAAGGCAGCATTTATCAGAAGTAGAACCTCTTTCCTTATCTATTGCTTTGAAATCATGAATGGATCTCTTAGTGGATTTCATCTCTAGTTTCTTTTCTATCAATGGGCTAGACTCCATTTGTGTTATTATTGATCACTTTTCTAAAGAAGCTATTTTCATTTCTTGTTCTGAAACTATTTTCTTTAAAAATCTTGCTATTTTATTTAGAGACAATATATGATGTATCTATAAACTTCCATTCTCTATTGTGTTGGATCAGAGAACACAGTTCATCCTCAATTTTACTATGCAGCTCTGCAAATTCTTGGGAATTACTTAGAAAATTTCCACTATATATTATCCTCAAACTGATGGTTAAATAGAACATATCAATCAGGAATTGATTGCATAATTATGCAATTTTGTAGCAAAAAAGCAAGAATCCTGGATAGATTGGGTGAATATGGCACAATTTTATTATAATAATTCCCTATTTTCTGCTACAGAACATACTCCATTTGCAATTACTCAGAATGATGCATCTTGGCTAGAATTTACAAATGATACCACTGGCATTATTGCCAATTGTGCTGTTGCATATGCCAATGTTTAAAAAGTGCTTGAATATGCTTATATATGCATGGCTAATACTCTCCATTCACCCATTACTTTTATTTCACAAGTTGGTCACTTTGTATGGCTTTCAATCAAATACTTGTCTCTTTCTTATCCTTCCCAAAAATTGACACAGCAATGGATTAGATCTTATGAGATCTTGAAGGTCTTGCCAAATGCAGTGCATCTTGATTTGCCTGCATGAATGAAGATTCACCCTATTGTCAATATTTTCTGAGTTGAATCATACTATGACATGTTGCTAGGGCAGCCTGTTTTTCAACCAGATGCAGTATTAATCACAGAAGAGGGAGATGAAGAGTACAAAGTCAACTTCATTGTGAACTCTAAGCTTATTGGGGGCAAACTTTACTATTTGATGCATTGGAAGGATTGGTCAGATTTCAATTGAATATGAAAGCCTGTCACTTATTTGAATAATGCTCATGATGCTATCAAGGCTTTTTATACTTCACAACCTTCTGCACCCTGGCCTCTTCATGTTACTGGCATTTCTTCTTCAGCACTATTTGATGCATATGAGAACTTGACTTGTCTGAAATCTGAGTCTTAAGAGAGGGAAAGTGTTATGTATCCATCATATGCTAGACTTACACTTTTCTTTTCTTCTGCTTTTTTTTCCACTTATTTTATCTTATTAGTCTATCACATGACTTGGTCATGTGATCAGATCTAGACTGATATGTTTACTTTTCACATGTCACAACTTCTAATTGACTCATAATGACTCTTTTTTGATGGTTGTTGATTCATGATAGCAACATGCATTGCTTCTTTTCATTTCTGCATTTTCATTTCCATTCTTGTTGTTGAACTGGCACTACTCAGCTGCCACCTCATACAACCTTCATATCACACAGTTGTATCACACATCAGATATCATATGCTATACATTTATAATCATATGCTGTATATCTGTATCATGCACTGTAGTTTAGGTCAGCATACTACTATATTAGAAAGGCTAGTGTTTCACACATGTCAAATACACCTGTATATAAGAGCTTGTAGATCTAAACTAAATAACAAGTGTTTTAACCACCTGGTAAGCCAGAGGTTCCTCCTCTGCAGGCACCTTAGTGGCTGCCCTCCACCTTGGTTCAACACTTGTGACTTCTGATCAATGCATGTTGACTCATTTCCATTACTTCTTTCTATTTTTGCTATCTCTTATCTATGATATCATTGATCCATGCACACTTCTGTACAGTATAAATATGGGGTGTTTTTGGCTGATTTCCCTCAGCCTAATCCACTTGGTTAATCATTACAGTCTGCAAAGTGAGGCCACTAAGGGTTACCCTTCTCTTATACTCTCTTTCATCATTCATATCATTCACAAGACCACTCAACATTCCATATCAGCAGTAGCATCAGTTCATCCTATCATTTTTTGTTCAGATTGTGCCACAGTAGTGGGCACTGCTGCTCTTTATTTAGTTCTGACAGCAAGTCCCTTCTGTGGCTTGTGCTGACATTACTCTTTGTGCTATTCATCATCTCATCCACTGCCACTAACTATTCTCTGCCTATTTTTATGGCCATTTCAGTCTTGTGTGTCACTGCCCAGGTTATGTCATATGTCTATTATGTGTGGAGATTCATCATTTGGACCCATTATTTCCCACTCATCACCTTGATTGCTGTGGACCCATGTGACCACATGTACTGCTTTTCCTGAAGCATCTAGGTCATTTTAGGCGACCCAATGAAAGGCACTGTTATCATTCAAAGTGAGCCATTATTTAATGCGATGTCCATTACTAATTTAGCATGCCCCCTTAGTCTTCTGCAGCATGGTGTCTTTTGCTTGCTTTCTCAACTTCGCCATTGGCGTCATAGTTTCTCAGGTCATCTACAATGGGTTTGAAGTAAGTTCTATCTTAATCTATCCAAGCTTTTGTAGCTCTAATGATTCTTGTTAGGCAACTGCATGAGCACAGGTAGTGATCTGTATGGCCCAGGTTCAGGCCCTTAGAAGGGCTTTCCCAGGCTTGTGGTCCGGCTTGAGGCGCAGAAAGCCCTTGCACACCGGTCCAGGCCAGGGCTCTAATAGGGGTTCCCCCAGATATCAGCATGCTTACCCGCATCCGCACCCTCACCCATACACGTAGCAGGTGCATACCCATAGGAACAGGTAGCAGGTAGGGCCATGGGTCAGGATTTTGGTACCCCACCCACACCCGTTGCAGGTATACCCATGGGTAGCACTATCATTGGGAGTGCGCCGCTCATTTGCAAACACGAATATGAGTATGTGATCTCACATCCGTGTTTACGAACGAACGGGCACTGCCGCACCAGTGATCTCTGTCACCATCAACGTCGTTGTTGTGCGGTGGCACTGGCCATGGGCACTTCGTCGGAGTCGACAGTCATGTGGTGGCAAGAACCACACGTGTGTCATCGTCGCCGTCATTGTACGGCATTCGTTGGCGTCGTGCTACTGTTATTGGTCCAACGTTCGTCGTCGTCGTACGGTGGCACTGGCTGCTTGCACGTCGTCGTGTCGTGGCGTTAGCTACGCACGCGTCACCACCGTCGTTGTCGCCGTGGCATTAGCCAAGCGGGACGAATCGTGCGGTGGCACTGGCCGCCTACACGTGGTCGTCCCTGGTGTCATGTTAGTCGTGTCACCATGGCATTGACCACGCTGGAGGAGTTGTTGTGTGATGGTATGAGCCACGCACATGTCGTCGCTGTCGCTGTATGGTGGCAATGGCCACTCGATCAACGCTGGTGCGGCGTCGTGCTGTGGCAATGGCCACAAGCTCGACTATGGCGCAGGTGACGGGTCGATTCGTCGCGCGGCTGCTGGTGGTAGCAATGGTCATACTCGCGAGTACTGGTGGCATGGGTATGGGTATTATCCTCTACCCCCCCATTTGGCCCAAAATTGGAAGGACTGTCATAGCATGTCACACTGTTGGATCCAGACTCCATCTAGCAGTGATTCAAGGCGAGTCCAACTCAATACTACTCATTGTATTTAATTAAAGGGTACTGGCCTGTGACCGTAGAACCTTTTTCCATAATGATTGAGATGTGAATGAACAATTAAGGGTGTGTTATTAGGTATGGTTAGCCTCGTGAGAAGCTGTAAGTCGTAGCGAGCTCAATGGAGGAGTTTGTGTAAACCATTGACACAGTCACTGAGCATTTGGCGGACAACCTGCCGAAAAGAATGTCAGTTTCAAGTTTTTCATCATCCCGACCTGGTGTGCCACGACGTCGCTCACTTTGTGGGCAGTTGAAGCCGCGATAATGGTCTTGCAAGTCCCGTTGGCGAGATCTCTGACAGCGAGCACCATCCGGGTCTCATATCTGGGTCCGTAGTAGACTCGCTGCCCTCGATGACCCGCCATTGCCAGCAACTCACTGAGGCTGCACGTTCGTGAATGTGAGTCCCGACCGCTGTGTTTTTGGGCTCCGCTTCAGCACACGAGTGACGCTAGTGTGACAACGACCCACTTCAAGAACTACACCATTATTTTCATTCGTTCAGTTATAGTACAAGAACTATGGTGGGTAAGTTAACAAGTGAGAATGTTGGGTTTTTGCAGGAGTGCCGAATTGAGGGTGGGTGCCAAATGGGAGGTAGGGGATAGTATACAGCGCGGGTCACCTGACCTGTGCTCACCCCTAATTGGACCACGGTATAAGCCGAAGCCGAGCCGGCCCTGAGCCCTTGTCGGGGCCCGGCTCAAGATTTCAGTAAGCCTTGAGTTTGTGAGACACCATTCAACACATACATCGTCGTACCTGAACAATGCTTTGGCAATTTCTTGATATGAACATACATGTCACCTATCGTTATACCTGCAGGATATCTCACACGAGTGAGTGTAATCCAGTGTTATAATTTCCCCATCACTCATTCCTTTTGAACGGTGGAAGCCCATGCGACTCTCGCTCTAACTCAAGCATCGTCGCAGCCTCAGGGAACCTTGGGGTGAGCTTGACCCTGAATGGCAGAGGACGCCTATTCTCGTCGTGACACACGTCAGAAAAGCCACGTACTGCTGAACTCGTACGTACACAATGACCCCATCCTCCACACACCCAGCGGTGTCTATCGGAAGTGACTTCCCTCGCGCGTCCGTCGCATACTCGATCGTCATTGCCCAAAGGATCATGGCAATGTTGATGAACAACGAGTTGTTGGCAACGTACCTGCCGACGCAAATGCGTCGACCAAAGCCATATGTAAAGTGCCCTTCTTCCTTCGAATCATCCGGCCCGGGCCCGACCTGACCATTCTCGTCCAAGTGACGCGCAGGATTGAAGTGTTCAACGTCTTCCCCATAAGTCTTTGGGTCTCTATTGAGGTACCAAACATTTGGGATGACGATTGTCCCCGCTGGGATGAAATAACCTTCATACCAGTCGTCCTGACATTCAGTATTATTAGTAGCCACACTCCATGACGATCATTTCTACACACTTCGGTGGAACAGTGTGGAATCGCCACTGGGCCCTGGTTCAATGGCTAAGTTTCATCCAAATTGCTATGCAAACGTATCAACATACCATATTACCCCATCTCAACACTTCTTTTGTCTGAGCTGCATGTCAATCAAATGGAAATGAGTAAGCATCGGGACTTGCCATTGCACGGATGTACGGAAGATTCTCAAAGTCGGCAAACGTGGGAAATCTATCACGTCCCACGATAGCATCTAATTCTGCCTGAGCGCGCTTCTGCGTCTCTGGATAAACTACCATCGCCAACATCCACCAATTCATAGCAGCGGCGGTTGTCTCTGCACCAGCAGTACTGAAAAAAATTGGTTGTCAATGTATATGCTACTGTGGGAGGGGCGGAATACGTACTACATCGTTCCTGCCAACCAAGAGTTCTCCCGCTCAGAGAGCCCATGTCTCTCAGCAGTTTGTATGAGTGTTGCTGTGAGGCTTGGGCAATCTTCGCCTTGTTTCTATCAAGAACTCAGATATGACTTGTCGGTTGTAGTATTGGTGGTCTATACACACCATTCGCATTTCTACATCTCGAAAGAGACCTTCCAACATTGCAGAGTCCGAAACATACGATGCCTCCGCCTTTTGTCTCCACGGCGCTAGTCTACCATGACAGAAGTTAGTTTCCATTCCAGGATACCATGAAGACGTTGCTCACATCCTGGGGAAATACATCATCCACGGGAAAAACTCGACCAAATGAGCACCAGGTAGGGCAGCATGCGCGAGGCGAGCACCAAAGTCATTGACAGATTTAACCGACTCGGCATTTCCTGAAATGATGGGAGGGACGTCGTAAACTGTTGACATGATAGTTGATGCTGCTGTGCGGCGAATATGACCATCCCAGTTTTCTGGTTCTGCCAGCAAGCCACACGACAGGAGTATGGCTTCCAGGTGCTGTGTGTGGTAGAACCGATGCACGACACCTTTGTTCAAGCCTTCATGGGCAGCTTTGCGGAAACGACGCCAGCTACGACCTGCATCAGCTCAGAACCACGCAACACGAGTCTAGGCATACACGTCGTTGTACTGAGCGAACACGAAGAAGAGACCACCAGTCATTATATTAGGCACAATGCTTTGTGGCCTGCCTGAGTATATTGCAGCACGACGATCGAGAAGGTCTGCTGCAATTTTTTGCGAATTGATGACCACCATATGGTTTCCGGCTACATTGAGGTAGATGAGATCACCTGGTTCGTCTGGTGGTTTAGCACGACAGACAGAGAATAAGGGGTAATACCAAATTTTTGGCGCAGGTCTGCGAATGTCATCCACTGACGGGTCCGTGTGATTTGAAAGACATTCCCTAGTAATGGAAGGCCCATTGGCCCAGGAGGTAGCTTCCGGAATGGACTACGAAGATAAGTAATGAAAGCATGTGCTCCAGAGGCACCTGCGATGGCAAGCAAGATTACGAATAACTGCATTATGGCCTGGAAGATGAAGAGGGTGTACCATGACTAAGCCTTGAACACAGTTGTTAGAGTGGCACCATGATGACGTAGTTAGTAAAGTCCGAAGCTGCATCTGATGTCGAAGACTCTTTCCTATTTCATCCACTGCCATCAGCGGACTTCCATGAACAAAAAAAAAAAACTTTGCAAGATGCCCTCCTCGAATAGAATTCCCGTGGACACTGTAATAAAAACTAGGGAAATCCAAGTGAACGGAAATACCTGTATCAGTTGTTCCAAAAAACAAATAAAATTTCATTTAAAC
>JBBPJS010001478.1:0-10706 GCA_038088835.1 Singerocomus rubriflavus
GAACCTCTTCTAAGAACCACACATTCAGCCGCAATCATGAACACACCAGATCCTATGAGAACAAGAGCGGTACTTCAACGCTGAGATCTGTTTCTAACTCTTCTTTGTTCGGCACCATCCCCAACTTGATGCGCGTCATTCTCTTTGCTTTCCGTTCCCCTGCTCGCGGCTACGGTCTGTGTTACTGCTGATCATAGCCCTGCCTCTGCTCCAACTATTTCCGATGTTGCAGGTGTCACTCCTGATCTCTCCTCTGATATTTCTGGCAGTGCCGGAAATGATGCCTCTCCCCCGCAAATCATCGTTGCTATCGTTGGCGTAGCTAATCAAATCCAGTCCCTTAGTAGCCAGCTTCGTACATCCGTTCCCTGCCTGGCTTTGATACTGTTCTGATGTCTACCCATAGCATCAGGCTCCGGCAACCCGGACCCTGATACCATTTCCAATATTGTTTCCCAAATGACTACAACCATAACGCTTACCATCGAACAACTGAAATGTTTGGGTTCCGACTCTGATAGTCTTGGCAGTATTCTCGGTGAACTCACTGTGAGTATATCTAAAAGATGGGAAATCGACAAGACAGTGTGTCGATTTTATACAGGACATCCTACATGCCGTGAGCAACTTGCTCGAATATCCTTCCGCTGTTGTCAGCAATGCTAGCTCCGGCCTTCAACAACCCATGCATAATTTACTGTACGTGCCCTCGTTCTCCGTCATCTCCATTCATTCTTGATTGTGAACATGTCCTTCAGCGCTGCTGTCCGAAATCTTTTGGCTATACTGAGCCAAGTCGTGACACCTGAACACCAGCTCGTGCAGCATATACAAGGCTTGATTTCCTCTTTCCTGCAGTGAACTCTAGCATAGTTGTACTCCTCATATCCTCTTCTATAATACAAATAATGCTACCCATAGGTTTGCCATGTTGTGCTTGTCCATTCATTCGCATATCCGTTCACACTATGCCCGACACTCAAAGGAAAAGCCACAACATTTACTAACCAGAGCGTTTGGTGTACACGACTCCCAGGTTGGCATGGGGAGCGGTAGTCATTGGAGAGCCACAGAACCCACCCTACCAGCCATGAGGCGTCAGGAGCGGGGCAGTGCGTAAGGGATGTAGTAAAGTTGGGACCTTTATAATGGAAGGAAGAAGGCCCTGTCCCAAACGTTTCACTTACAGAATCACAACTCACTCTCATGATGGACGGTGACTCCTAGCAAGCCCGGGAGAGCCTCCTCATGGAACGATTCTCTACCTCAGGTCCCTCTACACAGAACGGTGATTACCACTATAGGTGATAAAGGGAGCCCGGATGGGGAATGTGCAGAGATCGGTCCGATAACCTGGGTATTCGAAACATGGATTTTTTCTCTTGGCCACATTGACAAGAAAATTTAGTCACATAGGGACGATGTACAGGAGAGGACACAGATTAGGAGGAAACAAACCGTAGTATAGTGATAAACCAGCACTGTATCTATTGAGGAGAATTGCCTGCCATGAGTGTGGTGGTGCAGAACAAATGCATGTGCATCCGTCTGATCCCAAGAAGGTGCATGTGCATAAAGGGCCATAATGGAAATATTGACAGACAAGAAATGACGGGACCCGAGGAAAGAACAACGTTCCTGTCGAAGAAAACCAACGTTCGGAACCATCGCATACTCATCTATGACATCGAAAAACCATGCCTCACTACTAGTTGAAACGACGTACGAAAACGAATCGTGCGCTTCAAACAGCTCCAAGGCGCGTATGACATCCGGAATGTAGTCAAAAAGAATTTCGCGTCATAACAGGGTGTTACAGCTGTCGCAGAGGCTCTGTGCTGCTTGGTCTGGGTAAATATCAGCGATAACCGAGCCAAATACTCAAATGCACTGACAAAATCCGCAAAGTCACAGCACTAAAATGTATCGATGGATGGTTTGCGGGAATGATGTTGTAGCAAAACCATCCCGCAGCGAGACAATGTCTGTGTTTAGTTCGTTCGCGAGAGGCATCACCATTTGTTGGTCGGCAACGAAAATATCGTATGCAGAGTATAGCTGCGCCTAAGGAGGACGCAATTCATGGCAGTCCTGATCGTTCGATATGCACCCGTGACCTTAATAGTCGCTGCTATGTGACGAGAGGAACACTCACCTCGACTTCTGGCCAAGCGGTCCTCATTTCGTCTGCGAAGAAAAAGATGAGGTCTATCTTTTTGAGTGTATGTGATGCAAGAATAGAAGGCAACCGGCAGCCGTGCGGCAATAATCTTGCAGACGCTCGTCAAAGACCCGAATTGATTCCGAACACGGAAATACAAAGTTTAAAGACTTAGCCGGACCGGCACCTTCGTATGCCGTACTAGTTATGACTACAAGACGACTCTAAAACAGGAGATGGCTACACGACAAGCATTGCTGATATTCCAAGGTGGAGAATTGAGCAGAAACCTGGGTCGAGGGAACAGCAGTTCAACGGCGTGATCAAAGTTTTGGTGGCGCCAGGCTCGTCGACCTAAATCTGAGTTTGGGCAGGGTAAACAATAAGTTTGACCTTGGAATGGTGTGTTTCGCGTCTGACTGTGATGACTCAGCTCTATTCCAACTTCATTTACATTATCGCTTTGCGACTGGTTTGCAATTTCTTTGGTGTAATTGACCCACTAAGTAGTCCCCTATTGGGAACGACGCACCAGTATGAAACCGCTCGTTCGACCGTAGTCATAAACCCCTCAATCTTATAAGAACAGGTGCAGTTCAACCTTGCACAACAGGCTTTGTGAACCACCCCTTGTTCGATACCACCCATTAATGCACGTCCTCTCTTTGCTTTCTTTTTTCCTGTTCGCAGCTACAAGCTCTGTTGCTGCTGCTTCTGGCCCCGCCTGTGCTCCGGCTGTCTACGATGCATCAGGCGTTCCTTCTGGTCCCTCCTCTGGCGGTTCCAGCAGTGATAGTGATGACCCTCTCCAGTAGATCATCGCCACTGTCACTAGTGCGACGGAGCAGATCCAATCCTTCAATAGCCACCTTTGTACGTTCATTCCTTGCTTGACTTTGATACTACTCTGACGACCACCCTATAGCCTCCTTAGGTTCCAACAATCCCAATGTAAATATTGTCTCCAACATTATTTCTCAGGCTACCACAATTATCGCATCGACTGCTGAGCAGCTGAAAGTTGTGTCACAAGCCAGCTTACTATCTATCATCAAAGGACTTCCTGAGAGCCTCCTTGAAGTGAGTAGTGAGAAATCAATATGACACTATATTGATTTGATTTAGACAATCTCTATGTTCCTGAACGTGGTCAAAATCGCTTTAGTAGCCCTTGGCAAAGTCTTTGGCCAAAAGCTCATTTCTGAGTTGCTGTATGTATACTCATTCTCTACTATATTCACCCTTGATTGCAAATGTGTGCTTTAGGAAGGATATCAAAGCCCTTTTAGGTGATCTGGTTGATTCTTTGAATGTCGACCCCTTGCCTGTTCAGCAGATTCAAGGTTTGATTTCCTGTTTTCCGGGATGAATGTCAGCGTTAGTACTCGAAACTAATTCGGGGCTCTTGTATTAAGAGAAATAGTGTCAAGATATTGCGCGACATGTAACTGAAGCTGTTGTAAACTAGTTACTTAGAACATGGAGCAAGGGTAAGCCATGGAAGGAACTAGCTTCACCCCTCCAATGGCCAATTGTACGCAAGCAATGTAGCTCCTGAGCTGGCAAGGGGGCGATAATATCTGGAGAGCAACCTTACTGACTATGAGGCCTAGGGGCGGAGCAGTGCATAATGGTGTGGGACCCTTTAATAGGGGGGACCATCAATGCACGTAGCCCACATAAAATAGTACCTGGATTGCAACACAGTATGTCCTTGTAGATTAGTATGAGGTTCGTGTTCATTCAAGAGTCTTCCTGCAAGCTGGCATTTTCTCTCTGTATCCATCACATTTATTTATTAGGTAAGCAGATAGCGTACCGCTGATTTGGATTAATTGGCCGACGACTTGCTGATCAGTTGATATGAGATATCTGATTCATTTCCGTCGACACCCCATTTATTGGCATTACCTGAGCAACGAAGAGGGAGGGGATTCAGTAGGTAATGACCATCTAACTTACTTAAGATATTCACTAGTGAGGAGGTCCTGCCCAGTTGCGAGCACTGTCATTCTGTCATCCGAGTTACCCTAGGATGACAAGATCCCCCCTGTTTGGCGTAGTGTCCATCCTCTGTATCAAGATGTTTAATGGTATTTTAGAAAGCACTACGGCAAGGGATACGCAAGCATGACTCAGAATTACAACCTGGGTTTGACCATATGTTTGATACTAACAGGATCCAATACAGACTGCAGGTACTGAAACCGAGTCGTCCACATACGCTCCGATCGTTGACCGTTGACAGGAGTTGGGACTTGGCTCGTGATTGGCATTGATGTACGATGCCAGGTCACTAAAGAGAGACGCTGCCGCGTTGGCAATGTCATTCAGGTGGCTGATGTGACCCAGAGAAAAGTATGTGTCCTTGCCGCTAAGCCGTCGGACAGGCCTCCGTGTTTCTAATTGGCCCAGGGGCGACTCGGAGTGATGTTGGAGTGGATCCCTGGGAATGATCTTCTATCGCGAGGATTGCAGAGAGACCTGGGGCATCTGGCAGGCCAGCTTTGGCAGTGAAAACGTGAATCTGAGAGGAAGGTAAACCCCTTATTGGGATTCGAAGCTCGAGAGGTCATAGATAAAATATAAATATACTGAGCTCTGTCAAACGCGTAGGGGAATGCGATATACATAGTCGTCGTACTATACTCAGGCTTGTGTGAGCATAGGTGGTGACAGGCTGTTGGAGGACGGAAGTGCTTGAGAGGAGCGGGTCAAGCTTAGGTCCTGTTCGGTATGGTACCAAGTTTCGGCTGGGGTAGCTTCCCAACTCGGCTAGCTAGTTTGACTAGGAGCGGACTCCGCAATTCGGACGCGAAGGGTGGCGTTGATGCACACGCAGGTTTTTTGAGACTGAGACCGTACACGTCCCTTCTGACGTAGTCCTTGTTAAGACCACTCCGTGCCAGAGTGTGTCTTGGACTCATACATGTCGTGCCAGCCGCCTGTCATCACTTGAGGCATCGTCCGAGTTGCGGAGTCCACAGCTCTTAGTCGAGCTAGCTAGCCGAGTTGGGAAGCTACCCCAGCCGAAACTTGGCACCATACCGAACAGGACCTAACTGAGGACTCGCTTACACCCGAAGACCGACTCGACTTGTGCTGTGGTTACGCTCGTGCCTCGTTACGTCACAATCGTATACGGTCGCCCACTAGAAGCGACGCCTGAGAACCCCTAAGACTTATTTGTACCACCTCACTCGTATTCAATCATGGTCATAACCCATCTTCCTAGTATAAGAACGGGCTAGTGGTTCAATATCACAGTAGATCCACCCTCCGCTGGACATCACTCACTCATGCGCGTCTTTTCTTTGTGCCCTGCTTTCCTGTTCGCGGCTGCGGGCTTTGTCGCTGCTGCTCCTGGCCCTGCCTCTGCTCCAGCTGTCTATGATGCTTCAGGCGTTCCTTCTGATCTCTCCCCTGGCGATTCCAGCAGTGAGAGTGATGACCCTCTCCAGCAAATAATCGCCACTGTCACTAGTGCGACAGAACAGTTCCAATCCCTCAGCAACCAGCTTTGTACATTCACGCCTTGTTTGGTTTTGACACTATTTTTACGACCATTCAATAGCTTCCTTGGTTCCCAGCAATCCCAATTCCGATACCATCTCCAACATTGTCTCTCAGGCTACCACGACTATCAGGTCTACTACTGGGCAACTGAAGGATATATCTCCAGGCGGCGTAATTGGTTCTGATATCAGCAAGCTTATCGATGCCCTCCACTGCCTCCTTACTGTGAGTGTACACGAAAAAACAGGAAATCGATATGACAGGGCATTGAATTTATTCAGGCGATTGGTGAATTTTTGAGGGACTTGCTCAACTGTCTTTCCAGAGTCCTTGGCAATATTGGCGCTGACATCGTATCGTTGATCAAAGACTTGCTGTACGCACGCTCGTACCCTACTATCTTCATTCCTGATTGCGAGTGTGTGCTTTAGGGGAGCTATCAAAATCTTTTTGGGTTGTCTGAGTGGTGATTTGGATCCCGACCCTCAGCTCGTTCAGCAGATTCAGGACTTGATTTCCTCTTTTCCGGAGTGAATGCCACTGGAAGAAACTGACTCGTCACTCTTGTACTAGCGGAAATTTGTGTTGATAGTTCATGAGTTATGTAACTGAGGCTGTTGTAAATTAGTTGAATCAGAATTTGGATCAAGGACTGTGTCAATTGAGACGAGAATACCGTGTAATCTCTTGGACGTCTGGGTTAGGGGACAATCAACACAGTAAACCAACTCATCACAGGCTTGTCACACAGGGTCGTCTAGTGGTTCGCATGTCATTACCTAACACTCGAAAGGAAATGTACGTTAGCACGCACTAACCTGGTTCAGTGTGTTTGGTATAGTGAGCATAAAGACCTTACCGAGGGTGGACTAGCTCCATTCATCTAATGGCCAATTACATGGGAGTAATTCACCTCCCGAGCTAGTGTAGGGGAAGGGGTAGTTTTGGAAGAAGCTACTCGGGCGGCCATGAGGCATTGGGGGCGGAGCAGTACGCAAGAGATGCAATAAAGGTGAGCGCTTTTTAGAGAGGACAGAAGAATCAGACCCCTAATGAATACGGTTCGCACAAATACTTGTGGTGGTGTTGTAACACGGTAGGTTAGTGTACCTGCGGATTAGTATGGAGTACATTTTCATTTGGGGGTCTTCCTACAAGTTGGTACTTGTGTTCAGTGTTGGGCGTCTCATGGTGAGCAATCAGCGCACCGCTGATTTGGATTAATTGGCCAAGAGGTTGTCAATCAGGTGGTGAGTAATTCAACTCATTTCCGCCATCACTCTGCCTGTCGGTATCACCCGAGGAACGGAGGGGGAGGGCATTCATTAGGTCATGAGCAATTTAGATGTTCACTAGTGAAGAAGCCTGCTCGGTTGCGAGTGCTGCCGTTCTTTCATCCGAGCTGCTCTAGGGTACCAATGATGATTCCTCCACTTGGGGTAGTGTCCATGCTCTGTCTCAAGATAAGTTCAGTAGTATTTAAGAATGCGCACGGCAGGGAATACGCAAGTACGGGTCAAATTACAGCCTGGGTTTGATCATATGTTTGATACTCTCAGGATTCAACACGGACTGCGGGTACGGAAACTGGGTCGTCCGTATGTGTTCCAAACCCCCATCGACGGGAAGCACCTGGCCTGTGATGTACGATGCTGCGTCACTAAAGAGAAACACTGCCGCGTTGGCGATGTCGTTCAAGTGGCCGATGCGACCCAGGGGAAAGTATGTTTCGTTATTGTCTGACTGATTGGCGAGGCGGGAGAGACCCTCCGTATTTCCAATTGACCCAGGAGCGATGACGTTGGAGCGGATTCCTCGAGGGCCTTCTTCGACCGCTAGGACCGCAGAAAGGGCGTCCACGCCGGCCTTAGCGGCGGAAACGTGCACTTGATAAGGGGTCCCTGGTGGGAGATCAATCCTTTGCATGTGGAATGGAAGCGTGCAAAAATACCATTGTGATGTAACATGGCACTAACATGGATATAGGCGCCACGCATGCGACGAATATGAGGTAATGTGGCCTTGACGGTGTTAAATGTTCCTACCTAGAACACCGGTTAGGTGATGGCGTAGATTAGTAGGTAACAGACGTACGGTATCGATTTCTATGACAGTTCTAAAGGCATTCTCCGACATTCCATCAATAGATGCAATAAAGTTTCCTGCCGCGCCTGCGAGTAACGGAATAGACCAAACTCCCCCAGGAGGATGAACACAAAACCAACACTTACCGCAGATAACAAAGTCGATTCGCCCGAATTTCTCGATCGCTTTCTCCACCGCGTTTCTGAGTTGCTGGGGCTGTCGCACATCAGCCTGTGCAGGAAGGCATGTTTGACCGGTCGTCCGCGAGAGTTCGTGGGCGCTTTCGGTCAGTCTCTCGATCCTGGATGGATGGTCCCGCTGGGGATGTCCCAACTACATACAGATAGCGAAAGGCTCACTTTCTCCCTACAATGACTGCACTAGCGCCGTGCATCATCTTTTTTCACAGTCAACTTGAGTTTGAAATGCATGCCTGAACACGGCGTAGAGCTATGGAGACGCACAATGGCCTGTGTCATCGACTTGCATATTCCAGATCCACCTCCCGTGCAGAACAAGACCTTGCCTTTGAAGATATCTTGTTTAAACACATCAATTGAACTCGTTACGGGGGCAACGACTGGCCTAGAGGACATTGTCAGTACGAGTGCTGAAGTCAATACGTGGCAGGATCCCGGCTAGTACTGAGTCCCGGTCACCGCAGCTGGGATAATTGTCACGTGCTTGCAAATCAGTTGACTTTTTATTCACGTGACTGAAACGCGTCCATGGACGCTGCACTTTCCAACTGCTTTCGTCCTGCATCGCCAATCTGACAGTCCGGGTATTCAGAGATCCCTAAACTTACTATGACACACATTTCACTATTTATGACGAGCACGGGCATCTTTTGCTTCGTTCCCATCTCGCAGAGGCTTGTCGAGAGTGGTATCATTGCCAAACCCCATGGCTTGCAGTTGCCCTCTGTTCTCGTACCAACACCCTACACTCAAAAGGCTCAGCTATTTCTCTCCACCGACGACGCGAGGTCCGCTTGGCCAGAGGTCAAAGTGAGTGTTTCTCTCGTCGTAACGACTCGGACGCATGTTGAACGACCAGGAGCGTCATCAAATACAATCTCCTTCCCAGATCCAACTATACTCTGCATGCGATATGTTGGCTGCCGAACAGAACCTGGTGATGCCATTCGCGGATGAACTGAACATCGACGTCGTCTCGTCGTCGCACGATCGTTCTCCAACAACTCCATTCTCGCAAGGAACATTCAATGACACATTCAAAGACCATGACCCCGCGGATTTCGTCAGCGTACGTGGGTCACTCGACTCGGTCGCCACTGATGCTTCCCCAGGTCAGGTTACACAGAGCACCACGCTCTGCGATAGCTGCGACACCCTGTTGCGGCGCGAAATTCCTCCCGACCACATTCCGAGCGTCATCCGCGCCCTAGAGCTGCTGGAAGCACATGATCTGTTTTCGGACGTCGTTTTCGACGAGAGCGAGGTCGTCGCGCTAACACATGCTTTTTCAATGTTACAACTATGACAGTTCGAAACCTCGATTCCCCTCGACTGGATCGTCACTCTTCCTCGGGCCCCGTTACTTCTCAACTGTCGATTTACCAATTCTCGTCATGGAACGCAATCTTCCCAAGACCAGACGAACGGGAGGAGCATATATTCCACGCCACTACACTCATGGCTCACTCGGCAATTCCCCTGAATGGATATGGTGCTTATTGATTTGTAGTGTTTCGTTGTGTCCTCCCTCCTGGATTTGTATCCTCTCCTTGTACACTACCCTCATGTATTCAGGTTTTCCTGTCAAATGTAGTTGAGAAAAACCTTGTTGAAGCATGTAGGCCATCGAACCAATCGCGACACAATTCCCTTGTCATTCATTACGACGGACATCTCTTCATCAAGACGAGTCCGAGGTGGAGGGTTGTTGCATCGTGAGGCTTTCCCAAGCTTTCTGTAACTTTTCATCTATCATCCGTCGTGTCAACCCAATGATTCAGGGGTGAACATGCCACATAGGGGGGAGACCCAATATTTTGCTCTGACAGCAACCCCTGTGTGTCATCTTGAGTGGAGCCCTCAAAATGTGTAGGGGCTAGTAGATCCATCGCCCTAAAAAAACCTTTGCTTGTTGATAACCTTTGTCTGGGTGTCCAAAGTCGCCTCGGTCGTGTCACAGTTAAGTCCCTCGACCAAACAGACCGTATCACTGGTACGGGATGCCCCACAACTTGAAGTGCTTGTGAGCGCGTCGCCCGTTGTCATTGGATACGAGCGAGGAAACGTCGGGTGGGGAGCACCCGCCCATTCAAGCGTCAGTATAAGCACCTACCGTATACTCTCTTGAGCCGTGTGGAGTTCTGCAAAAAGTGCCCAAAGTCGTCATCTCCTGGTTTTGTTGTTGACGTGCATCCTGCACCCGACACATGAAAGCTGCATAAATACCCATAGCACCCGTGCACTGATAGGTTTGTAACAACAAAACACTGTGGGTCCAGCCCTCATCTTGAGTGACAGGCATTCGAACAGGACGACCTCTAGTTCAATGACCTGGCCAAACGTCGTGGATTTTTGTTTCAACAAAAACAGGATCCGAAATGTGTGGGATAGTACAACAATTCCACCATAGTGTTTGACGGCATGCATAGGGTGAGATGATAGTGTGTGTAGAGTCCCCGTTCCCGACTAACTTTCGGATGGATTTGCACGAGTATGTTTGGATAAATAGCACAGGCTAGGCTCTTGGTCTTTGGAAATGGTTCCAGGGGAGGGGTGAGGAGGGCGGGAATTGAAAACAACGTTTGCGTAGCGGTCTCGCTTTTTGACAGATTAAATCAATTCTGCGGCCGATATGTACAACACTGGGACGAAAAAGAACGCGGTTGAATACAATCTTTTCCTGAATTCGCTGCCGCGAAGCAAATGACGAACCGTTGTTTCCACGAATGAACGCATCGCCATAT
>JBBPJS010001479.1:0-10705 GCA_038088835.1 Singerocomus rubriflavus
TTACTTAGTCTTAACTTCACTAGGCCACCACTAAGGGCAGGGTAGGAGAGGTAACAAGTGGATTAGGCTGGGGGAATAGCCTGTACTCATAACCCCTTATATACATTACAGGATCGTGCATAGACCAAGCTGTGACAAGGGTCTAGGGTATATGACATTAATGCTATTGGCTAAGTAGATTAAAGGGAAGAGTCCATGAGGCAAATATTAGGCAGTTCTTCTGTAGAATGGAACAAAGCAGAGATGAACTGCAGGGACTAGGGTTGAGGGGATGATCGATCACAAGATGTGATGATTGAGGAATAAGATTGTGGCAGAGATCCATCTAGGATCTTGCAGGGTCATGATCAAGATGCAATCTTGATATGTGATTGTACCAATCGAAGGGTAATGGCAGAGATGAAGGGAAAAGGATCTAGATTGGAATGGAAGATGTGATCAGCGATGTCATGACAGTGTGAAGGGAGAGAATGTGATGATGTGATAATGTGACAGGGTGAAGAGGTGAAGATGTGAAGGGATGATGTGGTCACATGATCAGGGAATGGTTGTGAAGAAGGTACTCGTGCATGCAAGCAAGCAGTCATAGTACCGTGTATCGCTAAGTATCGTACACAATTCATAACACCCTCCTACGCCTCCTATCCTTCAGAGCTCCTATTCTTTGGAGCTCCTACCCCGGAGTTCATTCCCCTGCTTGCACCAGCCCTCAAAGTGTTGGACCTACTATTTATATCCTTCATATGTCTCTGTCTATCATTGTCACTGTCCTCCCTTCATTCCATCATTCTTTGATACCTTCATATGTTCTTGATATGATCATATGGTCACTTGATATTTCCACATGCTATATTGTTTCATCTTATACCTTGTACCTTACTTCACTCGTACTTAAGAGATGCACCTCCTGTATGTTTCCTTAGTACAAATATCAACTAAGTCACTCCTCCTATTCTTGTTCAATCCCCCCTTAACTCCTACACCTCCTATTTCACCTCCACTTCAGATCTCTGCTCCTACGTCCTCCAAAATCTGAGGACATGGGCCTATACAAGGGTGTGACACACAAGTCCTGCATCAATGTCCTCATTGAGTTCCCCTATCACTCCATTCCCCTATCAGGACTTTTAGTCCACCCCTACAGCTGACCCCTTCAGAACTTCAGAACTTTGGTTGAACTTTGACATGGAGGACACAGACTTGACATATACAAAACAAACTGAATACTGTCCAAAAGGAAATATAAGGAGCTTACAGAGCTCCAGGCACAGGAAATAAAAAAAGAGTAACTACATAAGAGAGGCTATGTGAGTGTCCATATGATCTATGGGTGTGAGGAATGGTGGTGTGATGAGCCATATGCACACTGGTGTTCAGTTGAGCTGGTTGCAGTCTGAGCTATGCATGTGCTTGTTATTCCAACACTCCCCCTCAAGCCATGCACAGTCTGCATTCTATGGCAAAGTGCTTGACCTTTGGAAGGTGGGAATTGTTAAACTCTGGATGGATGCTGCTTCGAGGGAAACTCCAAAGGTCCAGAGTTGAGAGGTTTAGACGGGACTTGGCTTCACCTTATGTGGTGTACTCTTGCACAGGATTCAGTTGTCCTGAATTTACAGAGGGTCAGAGATTGGAGGTCGGAGGGGGTAATTGGAGAAGTCAGTCAACGACTTAGAGAATGAGTGGGGAGAGTGTCAGGTTATGTCAATATTCAAACTGAAGTGTACAAGATGTAACTACAGAGTTTATATATGGAGGAACTCAGATGACTAAGTCTGGAGTCGGGTTACAGTATGTACCGGAGGAGTCAGAGGTAAGACTATGCCGGAGCACAGCCTCAGAGCTGTGCTTCTAAGTAAGCACCAGTATCAGAGTTCTAACTAAGTGAGAAATGGAACGTAAGATATGAGCAACATAGGAGAACATAACAGGGACAGAGTCAGGAATAAATGCTAAGTACAAGTCCGAAATGGAGTAGGTACAGGAGAACAGAGGAGAGACAGACTGGAGGTACAACAGAGATGGTACAGAGGTACCAGAGTTAACTTGAAGAATGGAATATGACAGGAATGCCAAATTCCCTTGATTTGTCCTCTTTGATATGGTGGGTTGACATTGTCAATGGGTTGTCTGGGATGATGTGGGGGTGGCTTGGATGGTTTAGGTATATTCCTTGTTGTGTACTTGAACTGCTTGTGCTGACCTGACCAGTTGTCAGCTAATGTCCTTGTATCAACTTGTATCAAGTCAATGTGCATGTTGCTTAATACACTGTTCATCTGCTGTCATCTCCCACCCTTTCCAACTATGTTGTCTTCATTTTTGTGCATCTGAATGCACTTGCCATCTCCTAGTTCATGTACTTTGTCCAGCTCACCCTCCTGGCCTCCTGAGTCTTGAGCTCGACTTTGCACATTTATCTGGTTGATGCACTCATTCATATGACCGTTGAGTTGCCCTGTGTTGTGCTGGTGACTGTTTTGTGCATCCAATTCACATCTGTAGACTTTTGGCTCCTCCTGCTCACCCTTCTCAGTACTTAGCCCCTTAACTTGATTCAGTGAGTCCATATCGTCGATACGCTGACTCCTGACACTTCTAGGGGTTGCTGAGTTGTTATGGACATCGCCTGGCATGTGCAGATCACTGCTGGAGTTGTCTGGCATATCTTGAACCTCTCTAGGTGAGTTTTCCTCCTCCTTTTGCTTTGAATGCTTTCTGATGTGGTTTGATATGTTCCAGCATTTCATCAGCAGGTTCCTGGTGTCTCCAACACTTCCCAAAGCTTGCAGTACATCCGCTTCGATGCTCGGATTGGATTGCTCATCTAGAGCACCACTAGGTGGGTCTTCATTCTCCTCTTGCTCCAGGCATTTGTGCTGACACTCTGATGTGTCCTGTAGGTTCTTGGGTCGCTCCCTTGCATCCTTGGCATCACAGGGTGGCACCCTTGCATGCACATCACATCTGGGAAGTTTGACATGAAAAGTTGGATAACCAGTCTGCTCCTCCTCAAGCTTGATGCTCTGGGGTTTAACTTGTTGTTGTGTAGGCTTGTCAGGTTGTGGGAATGGTTCGTAGGGATCTCCTGGTGCATCACCTTTGCCTTGTGAGGTATGCTGACCACTTTCTTCAGCTTTTGTCACCAGTTTCCTTGACTTGGGCTTTGCTACTGTTTCTCTTTCAATCAGCATGCTACCACATGTCCTCAGATCCTTTCCATCATCCTGTGCATTCCAGTGCAGTCCTCCAGACTCTTCATCATCATCCGCATAGCTGAGCATGATGCTCTCATTTGATCCAGTTTCAACATCTTCACCCAGTTCAACCTCTATGTGATTCAGTTCAATCTGGATATGTGTGCAGTGCCACTGGGGGCTCTCTTCTTCACCTGGCAACCTATTCAGGTGGTATCCATCATTGCCTGTCGTTGCCACAGGGCCTCTTGGTGCTTTCAATGCACTTTTGTCTTCCTTGACCTCTGCCTCTGCCCTTAGCTCACCCAGGTCTTCTGACTGGTCAGGGGGCTCTGTAGGTTCGTTTGGATGATGTTCATCATCATCCAGCACATCTACAGGATCTTCCGATGGTTTTGGCTTCTTCATCTCACTGCCATCATTTTCAATCTGACTTGTATATTCTTCCAGGATTTCCAGGATATATGACCAATATTCATCATTATATTTGTGTGCAGTGAGCTCCTCACTCCTGCTGTTTGTTACCCAATCCTCCCCCTCGAGTGGCATGCTCTGGGGATTGCTTGATAGATGGTTGCCTTCATTGTTGACTGACACTTGATCCAGAGCTTCATGCATACATGCAATTGCTCTGCTATAGCACTTGTCTTTGTCAACTCCATTCAGCCCACTTATATTTCCAATTTTAGTAACTGCTGTGTCCCTAGCAGCATCTTCAGGTTCCTTGGCAGGGTCAGCGCAGTTGGCAGGTACCTCACCCTTGACTTCTAGTGCTTCAGACTCCTTGTTGAGTGACCAGAGAAACACTATAACCCTGCCTATATCCATTACCTATAACCCATCAGGTGATCTGGCATTACCAAGAGAATCCTTGAGCAGTTGCAGAAAGAAGAGTGCTTGAACAGCGAGAGAAAGTTGGAAGTGAGAAAAGGGTGATCTACAACACCTTGACGAACTATTGCATTGTCAGTATAGCAATGGACTATTGCACCATGCTCACATCCTCCTAATACCAGCACCTAAGAGACTGGCATAATCATTGATGACCCTTGGGGCGAGAAGTCCGGATCTTGGGTAATTGCATGACTATCTCCAGGTTGCCAACCTTGAAAGCTGGTCAGAGGTGCCACTCCATCTCAGGATGTACCACACAGCATCCAACGAGATCATCTCCAAGGCTGCAGCCAAGGAGGAACAACTATAAATACTATATCAATATGATAAGGAAGACCAGCAGCGTACACCTATGTCATCTGGAGGTATGACATCCACAGAGCCTTGTGATAAGGTTGCATCACATAGATTTTCTATCATCATTAGTGTTCTTCACAAAGATAGGACGATACCACAAAGAATGTTGCTATGAGTTGTTTTGACCATGTCTTTGTCTTGACCAAGTCTCGAGCTTGCATGACCACACAGTAGAAAGAGAAAGTAGAGGAGGAGTGGTGAGACCACATCCAGGCAATGCCTCACTCCCAGGCAGTCCAAAGACTGGGTGGGCAAATAGCTACCTTGTTACTTGTCTAGCTTAAACATCACTAGGCCATCAGTTAAGGCAGAGTAGAAGAGGTGAACAAGTGGATTTGGCTGGGGGATAACAGCCCTTGCACAACCCCTTATATATGATACAGGAGAGTGCACAGATCAAGCTGTGACTTACTATCTAGGATATATGGTATTAATGCTACTGGCTATATAATAAAGGGTAAGAGTTCATGAGGGAAAGATTAGGCAACTCATCTATCAGAATGGAAGAAGCAGAGATGAAGTTGCAGTATTTAATCTAAATGGAAGATCGATCACAAGATGTGAAAGATCTGGAATGGTGATCATGGCAGAGATCATCAAGATCCTGCAGGGTCATGATTGAGATTGGTATCTCAATAAGAGATTGTACTGATCGGAAGGTAAGGGCAGAGATTAGAAAGGTGAGGACACCTTAAGGATGTGGGAGAATCTAAGATGATTGGTGTGAGTTCATGACGGTCGTAAAAGAGTAAAGAAAGTGAAGATGTAATGCACGTGATGGGTGAAGGCATGAAGGTGTGAAGGAATGAAGTGGTCACGTGATCAGGGAAAGGGGGAGTCATGTGACCTGAAGGTCATGTGATCATAAGATGTCATGCCCAATGCTAACACAAAGTACACTGGGAGTAGTTGTGCACGCACTTGATGACACAAAGTACAAGTGGTGAATGTGATGTCATAACACTCCTCCAGATTCCACATTGAATCAGGTTCATCTTTTGCTTTCATAGCAACATTCTCTAGTTCTTTGGCAGGTTCGGCAAAATCAGTGGATATCTTGTCCATGACTCCCATTGCCTCTTGGAACTCCTTGATAGGCCCAGCGCAGTTGACAGATGCTTCATCTTCAACTCTCAGCACTTGCAATTCATCTGCATCCCAAATATTATCAAGTATGTCTTCATCTGCCACTGAAAATCAATCTCCAGTGTCATTTTCGTCATCCAATTCAGCAGGTAGCAAGCCTGAGACAGATTCATCATTGCTTGACTTATCAACGACTCCGAAGACTCCATTGTCCAAATCTGAATTGGCTACAGCATTTGCAGTGGAGCTGCTTTTGGTAGGTTTCTTCTCGCCTTCATTTTCTTTCCTGTGAAAAACAGTGAGGTGTTCTGTAGAATCACATACCCAACACTTTGGTGGCTCTTTCTTGCCCTTGTGAGCTTCATTTTCATGCTTCTCTTTGCTTCGCCCTTTTAAAGCTGATGATGATCCGATAGCCATAGCCTTGTTGCAATCTTTATTCTTGTTGGTGCATGATGGGTGCTTTACCTTTTGGTGCTCTGCCTCCTCAATGATTACTGATATAAGCATATCAAAGTCCAGTGTCTTGGATGACAAGAATAGTTAAGCAGCGGTAAGCTGACTCAATGCAAAGTTAGCAAGTGAGTTGGGAAGAGATTTGATGATGGTTGACCAGTAGTCCTTTTTATCGATGTCCACTCCAACAGATGCCAGTTCCTCACATTTAGTCCAAAAACTATCCAAGAACTCTCATATTTCACTACCCCTCTGGAATTTTGACTTCAGGAATTGTGTATGCAGGTCCATCTGTGTATACATGCCTTTTTCTGTATACTTCTTTACTATCTCTTTCCACATATCGACAACACTTGTATACTTCTGGATATGCAAAGCAGTTGAATCAGGTATTCGCTAGGAAAGCAGATAGAGTGCCATTTCTTCGTTCTTTTGCCATTTATTAATTTCAGCTTGTTGCATTGTCATAACAGTGGTAGAGTATGTAGGACACACAGCTGTGCCATCAAAGTGACCCCAGTATCCCTTGGCCCACATCATGATCCTGAAATGGAAAAGAAAGATCATCCAGTTGATTTCTTTCACTTTGTTATGACATCACAAGCATCACTTGTACTTTGTGTTAGCAAGTGCATGCATGACTCTCTCAATATACTATGTGTTAGCATTGAGCATGATCACATGACCTGTGGGTCACATGACTTCTCCTTTCCTGATCATGTGACCACTTCATTCCTTCACACCTTCACACCTTCACCCATCATGTATATCACATCTTCACTCTTTTCACTCTTTCACAACTGTCATGAACTCACACCAATCATCTTAGATTCTCCCACATCCTCAAGATGTCCTCACCTTTCTAATGTCCACCCTTACCTTCCAATCAGTACGATCTCTTATTGAGATATCAATCTCGATCATGACCCTGCAGGATCTTGATGATGTTATGACATCACAACCATGCCTTGTACTTTGTGTTAGCAAGTGCATGCATGACTTTCTCATCATACTCTGTGTTAGCAATGAGCATGATCATGTGACCTGCAGGTCATATGACTTCTCTTTCCCTGATCACGTGACTTCTCCGTCCCTTCACATTATCATGCCTTCACCTATCACATGTATCACATCTTCACACTCTTTACCTCTTTATGACCATCATGACATCACACCGATCATCTCAGATCCCTCCACATCCTCAAGGCTTCCATGCCTTTCTCATCTCTGCCCTTTCCCTCTGATTGGTACAATCACTCATCTAGATTGATATCTAGATCATAACCCTGCAGGATCTTGATGATCTCTACCACGATCCCTATTTCAGATCTTTCACATCTTGTGATCGATCTTCCATCTTACATTAAACCCTGCAGCTTCATGTCTGCTCTTCCATTCTTGATGCATGAGGCTGCCTAACCTTTTACTCATGGACTAAACCCTTTACCTTATCTTTCAATAGCAGTAATAGCGTATACCCTAGATAGTAAGTCACAGCTTGGTCTGTGCACTCTCCTGTACCATATATAAGGGGTTGTGCAAGGGCTGTTATCCTCCAGCCAAATCCACTTGTTCACCTCTTCTACTCTGCCTTAACTGGTGGCCTAGTGATGTTTAAACTATAACAAGTAAAAGAGTAGCTATTCACCTACCTGGTTTTCAGACTGCCTAGGAGTGAGGCATTGCTTGAATGCAGTCTCATCCTCCCCTCCACTTTCCTTTATCTATTACTGTGTGGTCATACTAGCTCAAGACTCAGTCAAAACGGAACCCAGTTAAGACATTTTGGAATACATTCTTTGTAAAGTACACCCATCTTTGTGAGGGCATTAATCTGTTGTAGAAAACCCATGTGACTCAAGATGGTCAACGTGATTATCAAGATAATGTCATACCTGCAGGCATCATAGGTGTATGCTGCTGCTTGCCCTTATCATATTAACAAGGTGTTATTTATTAAGTGTTTCTACTTGTTTATGGACTTGTAGAAGATCTCGTTGGGAAGACTGTGTGTTAACCCCAAGATGGGGTGTTGCAGAACCGAAGAGTTCCATCTACCCAATCACAACCTAATCAACCTGGTGGACGACCAGGGATCGAACGATGAATCTGTATGAGATAATATCTGAAGTGAAGAGTGCTGGACAGTGGAGAGGGGAATCAGATATAAGAATGGGACTGAAGCGGGGGGACATTCTATAATGAGATCTCCAAGACTACTCTTGCAAGTCCTTGATAATACCATACTCTTGCAACAATACTCTGTCTTCCTCCTAATACTAATACCCTTATGATACTAGCATAATCATGGTCGCACCTTGGGGTGAGGGTTCCAGTGCTTGGGTAATTGTGTGGCTGTTACCAGGTTGCCATCCTTGAGAACAAAGCCAGTGTCACTGTAGATACAGGAGTCTGTTCAGTATGTTGACCTTCATATATGTTTCAATGAGAGATGCAGTGCTACTCGTGGCTTAAATATCAGTATATGTTTCTATAATAAGATAAGATCCACACGGCAATGCTAGCCTCTCAGAATCGCAGGTATCACATCAGTAACTGGTATGATAGAGGGTTACATCACATGGAGCTTTAATAGTTTCTTGATATGTTGATACTTCCAAAGAATGTCTTCCATTCTACTTGGTACTGGGTTCTGTACTTTGTCAAGAAACAAGCTTGCTTGTAGACCAATACATTGGCAGTTCGGTGGTATGAGAGACTAATACAATGGTACGATGAGGAGGGAGGATGAGAATTAGCTTTATCTCCAGATGTGCCTCACTCCTAGGGATTCAATGAAGGACTGGTAGGCGAATAGCTGTCCTTTACTTAGTCTTAACTTCACTAGGCCACCACTAAGAGCAGGGTAGGAGAGGTAACAAGTGGATTAGGCTGGGGGAACAGCCTGTACTTATAACCTTTTATATACATTACAAGATGGAGCACAGACCAAGCTGTGTCCAGGGTTTAGGGTATAATGGTATTAATGCTATTGGCTAAGTAGATTAAAGGGAAGAATCCATGAGGAGAACATTAGGCATTTATATGGAGTGGGAATATGAAGAGCAGATATGAATGCAGGGAATAGAATGGAAGGGAAGATTGATCATCAATATGTAAACGATCAAGAATGGAGATCGTGGCAGAGATCCATCTAGGATCTTGCAGGGTTTGTGATCGAGATGCAATCTCAATAGTGATCGTACTGATCAGAGGGAAAGATGGAGATGAAAGAGGTGAGATGATTATGATTGGAATGGAAGAGTGATTAGTGATGTCGTGACAAGTGAAAGAAGAGAAGGTGATGATGTGATGACGTGATAGGGTGAAGACATGAAGGTGTGAAGGGAACAAGAGTGGTCATGTGATCAGGGATGAGTCATGAGAAGTACTCATGCAAGCAAGCAAGCAGTCATTGTACTGTTGATCGTTAAGTATCATACACAATTTGTAACACTTCCCCCGTCTCTAGGATGGATTCCAGACATCCAAAAAGAACAGAGAATTGTGTGTTGAATTATGCAAGTCATGAAGAGAAAAATCAACATCCAATAAAGGACTGTCAATTAACCAATCGTAAAGGGTGGTGGGAGGAGACTGGGCAGTCAAGGCAATATTCGATGGAATGCAGCGCTTAAGGGCAAACTCAAAGAATAATATCCAGGACATTCCATTAACTCTTGAGACCCAATTCCATACTTGAGGTGTAAGAATCAAGAGTTCTGTGTATGGCCAGAAAGGAAAGATGAATAGAATTCCATATATTTCAATGGAAAGTGTATGACAAAAGACAAGGAAGGGTTTTGAGGATCTTCTTGCCAAAACCTATAAAACCAAGAGGAAAGAATGAACAGTTTAAGTATCATGTTCAGGATGTTTCTGCAATGGTTTTGGATAATATGATTTTGATGCAGAATCTCGAAGAGGAGGGCGATAAGACTTTTCGTTTGACAGAAAGGAATTAGATGAGAGAATGATTGATTTGAGAAACTTGCCAAATTTTGAAACCAAGGGGACAGAGAGAACCTTTTAAAGACTTGCTTAGGTCTAAGATCTTTTAGAGTCTTATCCAGGACTAAAGCACTTTATAGTTGTATTGAGGACTTCAAAATACTTCATCGCAGATAACCATGGTATTCCCAGACAGCATCATTGTTGATTCCATAAATAATTCCATAGTTTAAAGTCTTTGGCTAGACATATGCATTTCTTTAAGGTCTTTAGCTAGACCAGAGGTTCAGAGATATCTTGAACTTGAAGAACTTATTTGAATACTTCATCTTGTTCTTGATAAATTGTCAATGGTGGCTTTTTCTATATCCCAGAGAGTAGATCTTCAAGCATACTACTTCTCTTGAGGCTTCACCATGTTAATGGCTACTACTTTCTTTTGAGCTTCAGTTATCGGATCAAGGAGAGAAAGGACGAGATGGTTCTTGCAATGTGTGGGGACGCAGGGTACTTTTCTTTTCTTGACTTTACTTGAGCTTCAGATAGAGCCTCACTTCTCCGTAGAGATGAATAACTTTCTCTTGGCATCTTGTATTGTTTTGAAAATACTTTTCCCTTAATGCTTGAATAAGAGAAGGGGTGGGGATTTCTAGTTTGATGATCTAGGAGAAAATCCAAACACCTAGGATGATCTGAGTGGTGACAGAGGATACTGCTGAATACTGATCTTGCCAACTTGATTGGTTTGGTAGTTTATAGTCTTT
>JBBPJS010001480.1:0-10704 GCA_038088835.1 Singerocomus rubriflavus
ACCCAGTCTTGTGCGTGGGAGCGGTACAAATGTTCTTCTTCGATGCCATACGAAGACAACCATTCGTTGACAGCGTCGAGTGTCTCAGGATGAGGTGATATGAGTGCGTCTGCTTCCGCCTTGGACAAGTAGGCACCATAGCGTTCGTTGTTTGGATTGCTAACTTGCCAGAGGTGGTCCTCGAGAATGGGAAAATGTGGCTGTGGAAGTGCGATCTTGAGCTCTAGGAGATGGTTCGGGGATGCAGGATAACGCCTGGTCCAACCGCGAGGAGGTAAATGGATACCCTCCTTGATCTTATGTGGGACGTTCCTGTATTGACTTGCGCTGACAAGGGCGGCAAGGAAAGGAAGGGCAAGAAGTAATCGCCGCATGGTTGGATCGGGGTGGAGTAGACGAAAGAGTGAGGATCAGAGAACCCACGACGACGTGGAGTTACTCACGGAGCGACATATGCTTATATACCGTGCAATTGCTGAACTTGTCCGGCTGCCGTCATTCAGAGATTTGACCGCCTAAGTGGATCGGTAGGTTTACCGTGATTGGTCCCACGAGGGACAAGAGAAAATACCAAAGACGTCAGTGGGGGGAACAAGCTGGACTATGTCGTTCTCGGAATAGATGCGGGCATATGGTGCTCGTGTGAACAGCAAGTGTGTTGCACCAGGACTCCCACCTTGATTCTCACTGTCGCGGGCGATGCGTGTTGCAGAGAGCACATGAGACATTCTACAATGCGGGTACCCAGCGGCCCAAGTACGGCTGCCCATGTGAAGCGCGGGGGAGTGAGTGCAGAAAGGACTCACGGTAGACGTGTTTCACTGCTCCAACGATAGCAGTGTCGTGCGCAAGTCAATTGTATGGCCATTCGTCAAGTTCGCCATACGTGTGATCCCCGTCCCTTTGCTTGTATTCAATCCGCTTAGTCATCTGATCCATCTCCACGTGGCTATGTCGTCGCTTGTTTGTTCGTATCCTCTCCTTCCAACGCGGATTGGACGAAAACAACATGGCCGACTCGGTCTCTGTGTTTGCAGAGGGAACGTTCGAGGAACAGCTTCGAGAACTGCTCGAGTACACCGCTCGGGGTACCTCTGACGACGACCGCGCCACTCTTGTGCAGGCGTTCAAGGACATCGGGAACGCGCCGTTCAACGAAGATGCACGACGGACGGCGTTTGAGCTTGTGCTAAAAAATACAAGGAGCGTGGGTCAGGGGACTGATCAGGGTGCGCGTAGTCACGATCGCTCGCACTCACACCTGACATCGCCGCAGAGGTCGAGGGATTTTTCAATCTCCTGTATTCACATTTGTTTACTCTGTGGCAAGGCGATTCCCCGGAAACAAGACAACATGTGATCTATCTGCTTGGTGTCATTTCGTCTTCACCCTCGAATGGTGCATCGGTGAAATATCGCATGTGAGCTTCTCCGTAATCGTCCTTTATGCACTTCACTGGGTTTGATGTAGATTATCCAATTTATTCAACGCTGCTACACGGTCCTCCGCGTTGCGGCTACCGATATACACCGCCCTTTTCCAGATCGCAGCAGCCAACGGCGAATTAGAGGTTCTTGGGATGACCAAATCTGATATCGAACGCTGGCTTAACGATTGGCACGTCTCCAATGACGAGAAGAGCCGATTCCTAAAAACTATCATCGACACGCTTACACAAGCCAACAAGGCGTGAGTGTTTCTTCTTTGGTGTGTTCCTGCACTGATGACCACCGCTTCGCAGGGAGACCGCCTACGAGTATCGAATTTTGCTCATACACACACTCCCGTCATCTTCCCCCCAAAGTCGTTTGGCCGCTGTCGACACGATTGTAGCTGCCCTTCGTATACCAACTGTCTTTGATTTCGACACATTATACAATCTCGATCCTATCATCGCCGTTCGAGACCACGAGCTGTTCCCCCTTGTCCAGATATTCTTGAGAAATGGTTTGCCCGAGTTACGTGCATGGACTGATAGTCACCCTACCGTTCTCGAAACCTATCGTGCGTTTTTCTCACATCTCGCGTTCGTTTGTACCGAAACAAAATCCCAAAGAACTCGAAAATTCTCAGCTTGAACGCAAAATACGCCTCCTGGCGTTCTCCTCGCTTGCATTTGACTACATTGGACGGGATCTTCCTTACGCGACGATCGCGTCTACATTGCAAATTGATACATCTCAAGTCGAAATGTGGACTATAGACGGTAAGACGACGATTGGATGTCCAAGACAGGTGCACTGACCACCACCATGTAACTCGGCTCAGTCATCCGAACCGGTCTCATCTCTGGAAAACTTTCCCAAACGACACAGAATTTCCACGTACACAGGTCCTCTGCGCGAAAGTTTGAGCGAGAGCAGTGGGAAGCACTCGAGAAGCGGCTGCTCGCATGGAAAGCGGGACTCGCGAGCGTCATCGAAGTCGTCGCCCACGCCCAACGCAAAGGCGGCAATGTGGCTGAGGTAATACAACCAACTCAAAATGAACAGGGAGTCCAAGTAGAAAGCAATGCTTGATGTATTATAGATTGGCTTAATTTTATGCGATAGTGACGACGCGAACCGAGCTTGAATATGAAATCTGCTGACAGTTATTAGCTCCTTGATCCATACGCATATTCATCCTTGGCACGTCTAATCCACCGCCTCGGGTGACACCACTCAAAGCTGGCAGTATCAATGGCACCAGGCATCGTCGCACAACACAAAGTAGTAAGAGTGTCTGATATAATAAGGTTCCCATACCAGGATACAGAAAGATGCTGTGCTGGGTTGACGAAGAGTAGGCATGCATAGCAGGGGACTGACCATCAATATTCTACTGGATCACTCCTCACCACTCCCCGTCGAACCCAATGAAGCCTAGAAAACCAAACAAGCGGTCGTATCAACAGCATCGAAATAGCCACAGGTCGACGTACCTGTCAACAAGAATACGGGAAAGTACCGCTTCTTTTCCAACTGCGCACACCAATTCCATGCGCTCGTCAGACGCCCGTCGATACAGCTCCCTGCATCGAAAAAGTTGTCCGCTCCGGAACCGTCGAAACCATGCCGGAAGAAATCGGAGAGGATCTCCCGTATGCAGTTTTCGATCGAACCGAACTCGTCTTCGATGTAAGAACGCAACGCGGGTTTGTCTGAGAGACCAGGTATTTGTGAGAGGGTGTTGCAGACGGGAAGGAGGATACGATAGATCTGGGAATATTTGTCTGCAATGGAATCGATCAGTACTTTCTCCGATCGATTGAGCGGGGTCAGTGTACCGATGAACATCAGAGCATTGGGCACGTTGTGATCACCCATGTGGATGGCGGACGAGCCGACCCAGGATCCCACACTTTGTTGAGCACGCTGAAGAATCGTGTGCATCATGCGTAGCGTTTTCGGAGAGGCTTGGACCCTATTCAGACCCTGTCCCGTGTCGCGAAGACGATACGGGACACTCTCGGAGAGTAGGTCTTGCTCCGCGAGAGACCATAAACGGAACATGTCTAAACAGCGGCTAGTGTGAGTTCAGATTTACATGAAGAGACCACGATAACGCACCGTGTAAAATCTCACGCCAGAGCGTCAAGCTCTGCAGCACGTACGCGTATTGCTTTGCGTGATCATGACTGAGCCTTGCGCCGCCCTTGCCGCTCCGAATCGCCAAGCTATGTTTCGATTCTTTGGCTTGGGTGGGGTGAAAGTATGTTTTGAGGTAATGAATCATGCGGTCGCAAGGATCGCGATTCGATCGCAAGAAAGCATGGTTGTCTCCGATGCTGTAGAGACATTGACGAACTTGTTCCTGATTGAGACCCTCACGTTGATAGCGAGAAGCAAGTGTCTCGATCGCGCGCTCTTTACTCTTGATGTCTTTTTGAACGTCACGTCGAGACCGACCGTCGGCGTAGATTTCCTTGGTGGCAACGGATACAAGATCATCACGGAGGAGCTCCAAGGCACCATGCTGCTCCAGTACGCTGTACACGGTTCGGATGGATTTGACACAGGAAAAATTAAGCATGTCTTTCACCTCCAGCGATTGGCTGTCCTGCAATACCGCTGTGATCAACTGTGCGATCGAAACACCTCGGAAAAGGCATTGTTCACCTGCAGGAGATAGATCAGCTTGCCATACGTCGTACGCATTTTATCGGGGTTCATGATCTTGTGCCGTCGTCCGAGCTCGAATATTTGCTGGTAGAACCCTGCATTACGTTGGAAATCACGGTCCGTGAAGAGTTCTTGTCCAAGTTTGTAGTCTGCCGACAGTACGAGCCCAGACAAGATGGCGCACAATTCACGAATCTGATAGACGATCCGCTTTGCCTTTGAGAGACCGAAGCCGAGGGTATCGATTTTGTCGGTATACTCAGAGACTTGAAGTGCAGCATCGAGGAGGCGGAGGTATTTACGCTCGACGAGCGTCAAACGAAGAGGAATATATCTAGCGCGTTCGACAAACCATTCGCCGACAGCGGTACCAATGGGTGGCTGAGCGCCTAGCAGTTCTACAGACGGTCCTATAGTGGACCGCGCAGCAATCTGATCGAGTTCTGCATCCGAACCTTCTTCCATCTCGATGTCCGTATTGGCCTAGGGTTGGACGCGCGTCAGAAAAGCGGATTGACAGCAAATACCAGATACCTCGCCCTGTTTACGCACGCTGTCCACTGACCCCGCCTTTGTACTATTCGATATACCATTCCGCGTCGTGTCCGTGCGCTTAGGCGATCCTGAGATGGGTGTCACGTTGTGCTTCTTCCGCGTCCCCTTTCTATGTTGTGCAGCGAAACATACTTCGCAATAGTCATCCTCGCATTCTTTACACGAGAGCTGCGCCGGCTGGTCTGCCCATGCCATAGACGGCGAGAAGTCCCATCCTTGTCAGACGATCATCCCCATCCCAGCCCGTGGGGCCCACTCACCCTCGCACTCGACACAGAACCCCTCGGTAGTCGGTCGACTTGCGGATTCCTCGTCCCAGCCCTCCGCCGCTGTCGTGGATGCATCTAGTTCCTGTTGTTTGAGTCCCGGGTGTTCGAGCGTGTCGTGGTCGTTCCCGAGGATGTTCTGGAGTGAGAATGCGGGGCCACTTTGTACTGGCTTCGCGTCGTTTCCTAAGGCGGCGTTATTGGAGGGTATGTTTCCGACCATGTTTGCATCTGTACCACCGTTTCTGAGGCGAGTGGTAAGGGTGGGAGCGTCGTGGCGACGAAAAGGCTGCCGAGGCACTGTAGCTGCACCGTAAATTGTCTCACAGGCCGCGTGTGTGACACGCCCCCAGGCGAAAAACACAATGTCCAATGCACGATGGCCAGCAATATAATATTAGACAGTAGAGAACATGTCCGACCGCAAAAGAGTGAATGATTAGTTGAGATATGGTACACGTGCGTGAGCTGGATAGAGCAAGAGTTGCCAAAGACAGCCTGCACTTGGGTTACCTGGCATCGATCTCGCTTGATTCTGTTCGTTGACCGCTTCGTCCCTCGGCTCCATCTCGCTCTCCCCACTCATTCTTTTCCCATGCGTCAAACCCTGCAGTGTTGCTATCATCCAAGGACTTTGAGAGCAGGGCCAGACGCGAGAAATTCCGTGTCGAATCAAGCGCGTTGACGACCGGCGCAGAATAGGCCATCTCGACATCAAGCAGCGACGTTGGCGATCGCTTGTATTTATGACGGGATCTCGTGTTGCCTTGCGGTGATACACTACCGACGTTATTAGGTGGGTAATCATGCGCGCCCATTACCGGAGTTCCTACAAGAAGCGTCGGTGAAGACGATCCAGATATCTTCCTCTTGTCGTTCTCTGTACCATATAGCGTTTTGATGTCTCCCCCCACTATTGTCCTTGGCGTGGATGATGTCTGAGGAACGTTCTCAATGTCTCGTGAAATATCGTCGACATCGTCAGGAGAACTAAACAAAGGTTCGCGATCTCGAGAGTCTGAATTTCGGGGCGAGGAGGAATGGACAATGGTTGGATTGGTAGATGCCTTGACGATGGAGTCGATCAACCAAAACTGCAACACGTTCATGAATACAGGGAAGATGCCCATGACGCTAGAAAGTTGGCGTGAGGTGTTGTACATCGAGTGAGAGTGTGGTGCTGCGTACAATATCACTTGCATCGAATCCCCATCTCCTATGGTGGTCCAGCCGAGGAGCCAGTCGCCTATGCTGGATATACCTGGCCAAACAGCAAATAGGGCGACCACGAGAAGTTTCATCGTTGTAATAGAAAAGACATATACGGCGGCCTGACGGATCCAGTATATGGCTGAAGGAGGATTGCCATACTGTCCCGTCTTCAGGCCTTTAATGCCAAGTTGCTTTGAAAGCAACCATGTTGCACTTTGCAGCGCGAGATAAATCAGACCGACACCTTTCAAATCCGACTGCGTCAAGACCGCAGCCGAGTTCGGAAACCCAAAAAGACTTACCGAGCGTGGTATCGAGGAGAATATTAAGAAAGTAATACGTGCAGGCGTTTCCAGAAGAATGATATGATCCAAGGTCGGATATAATGACATTTAACCCATGAACAAACATTGCGCCAACAACTTGTTTCGAAACGTCAAAGAGCCTATGGAATCAGCACTGACATTCAGTTGATGCACAGTTGAGGGGCTTGGAGCCTTACCATATCTTCCAAGGACGCTTTTGGGTTTCCCGATGCCTCTTGTAAACGAGCGAGAGAACAGCCAGTATGCCCATCAGGGTTTGGACGATCTAGGATAGGACATTGATTGAATCTGAGGCTCTGCACTACGCGGCAACCAGACTCACGAGTGCGGTCGGACCGAGGAGCTGACATGAGCGACGGTCGAGAGGGAAATCAGCCAAGTTTTCTGTGATCATCGTCCTCGCTGTATGGCCTTGTTCACGAGTTGTCCCAGCAATGCGACCTCGAAGAGTTGCGGTGAGCAAGGGACTCGTGCTTGTTGCTTGTCGGTGTGCGCAAACCCAAAAGAGACTTCGATAGTTGGGTCCACTTTGATGACATAATCCATACTATTGCACCGACGGGCACAGCGACGACGAAGCGGACCAATACCTCGACCACGTCTCCATGTCTTCGTTTTTTGGCAGGTCGTCTCCAGCACCCAATCCCCCACACAATCAGTACCACCGCGTTCCCGATGGCCTCCAAGCGGGCTCGAGGTTAGGTGCTCGCCCAGCACCTTCACAAGCGGGGCACTACAACGATCCTTCCCAGGCTCTGTTTGAGAAACGGTCTTACGATCGTAAACCCCCTCCACCGCGCTCAGGCATGACGTACGCATTTATTCTTGCATGTATATGGCCAGTGTATGAACGATCCATCCCAGCTACGCCATCGTGACTACGCCAAACGAGACCCTTGCCCTCAAAAACTGCCTCATCGTCAACCCATCCGATTTCCGCAATGGTGTGCACGTCATTGTGAAAGGAAGGTACCCCGTCACGACATGGTATGCCCCACTCTTCCCCTTACTCTCACCGCTCATCCTATCAAAAGTCATGACACGTCCGCGTCAATAGCACCAGGCGTCGTAGCAGCTTCCATGTCACTCAGACTATGGATGGAACTTTCTCTCAGCGGCGACGAAGTTACCGTCGAGTTGCTTCCTACCTCACCACATCCCGACGCCCCACCTTACCTACAATCCATCGATTTCGTCGCAAGCTTTTGGAAAAAGAATTATGAGAATCCCGTACCCTATGATCAGGACGAGTTGATTTCAAAGTTTCTCAACGCGCACAGCGGCCTCGTATTCGCACCGGGAGGGATCCTCACCATGGATTTCAAAGGTGATAAGTTGAAACTCACCGTTGCCGCGCTAGGCACACTTGAACTTGCTGACGAACAGCAAGCTGGGCGGAGAAGCAACTCAAGACCTATCGAGATGGGTGTCGTGATGCAAAAGACAGACATTACTATTATGAAAGAGGGTAGCAGTCCGATGAAGCTAAAGGCAAGCGCGAAGAGGTAGGCTATTGCCGTCATAAAGTGGTTTGGCCTTATTTCTATGATCAGAGCCGCTTCGAACGCGATCATTGCACCTAATTTCAAGTTTGAGGACATGGGCATCGGGGGCCTAGACAAGGAGTTTAATGATATCTTCCGTCGTGCATTTGCCTCGCGCGTGTTTCCCCCGATCCTTGTCGAGAAGCTTGGTATTCAACACGTAAAAGGTTTGTCTCATCTTTGAATACATTGAAATGTCCAGCGAGTAGGTATTCGACAGGCATCCTACTACATGGACCCCCCGGGACGGGTAAAACTCTAATCGCACGTCAAATCGGGAAAATGTTGAATGCACGAGAGCCCAAGGTCGTGAATGGACCTGAAATTCTTAACAAATATGTCGGTGCTTCCGAAGAAAACATTCGTAAACTTTTTGAAGACGCCGAGAAGGAGGTGAGCCCCTGTCCGGTTCCCTCACTTATGCCATGCTATCGAGAGCTAATCTACTGTCGTAGTATAAAGAAAAGGGGGATGAAAGTGGCTTGCACATCATCATCTTTGATGAGCTCGATGCTATCTTCAAGCAACGTGGCTCAACGAACAGCGGGACTGGTGTCGGTGATACTGTGGTAAACCAGCTCTTGTCAAAGGTATGGTGTGTTGTTTGTCGAGTATTTATAAATGCTAAGCGTAGTTTCAGATGGATGGTGTCGATAGACTGAACAACATCCTCGTCATTGGTATGACAAATAGGCCGGACATGATTGACGAAGCATTGCTACGACCGGGTCGTCTTGAAGTCCACATGGAAATTTCACTTCCCGATGCAGACGGTCGATATCAGATTCTTCGTATCCACACCGCCAAGATGCGGACCAACCAGGTGATGGACAGTGATGTCGACCTCCACGAGCTTGCACTGTTAATGAAAAACTACTCTGGTGCCGAAATCGAGGGATTCGTCAAGAGTGCGACAAGTTTCGCATTCAACCGGCATGTCAAGGTTGGGACGTTTGCGGGCATTTCAGATGACGTGGAGAATTTGAGAGTAAACAGGAATGATTTCTTCCACGCTCTGGAGGAAATCAAGCCGGCATTTGGTGCTTCTGAAGAGGAGATTCAAGACGTGATTCAGAATGGAATTATCGAGTTTGATTCCGAGATTCACGTGCGTCGTCAAGTACCGATGCTAAAGAACCTACTGAGATGCATTGTAGGAAATACTGGAGAAGGGGAAACTGTTTATCAACCAGGTTGCCAAATCTGAGCGGACGCCACGAGTGAGCGTCCTCTTGAGTGGACTACCTGGCTCAGGCAAGACGGTCTTGGCTGCAACGATTGCATGGCGATCAGAATTCCCGTTCGTGAAGATTATATCACCTGATCGGATGGTTGGCTATTCGGAAGCACAAAAAATCGCTGCTATCACAAAGACGTTCAACGACAGCTATAAGAGTCCATTGAGTGTTATCGTCGTAGATAGCTTAGAGCGCCTGCTAGGCAAGTTCACTCCGACTCCGCTTCGAAGGGTGTTGACAGGTCGAACGTACAGATTGGACATATCTGGGTAGTAGATTCTCGAATGCCGTTCTTCAAACACTACTGGTACTTATTTCACGGAAACCTCCCAAGGTCGGTGTCGTCATGCTTTATCTGTGCTGACGGACCCTGAGTATGTGCGTTGCAGGGTCGTCGCCTCCTGGTGCTCGCCACGTCTTCCCTCGGGCAACACATCATAGATCTAGGGTTCTCAGAAGTATTTGATGCCTCCATCAAAGTGCCTCCTATCTCGCATCTCGGACAATTGGAGGTGGTCCTCAGATCGGTCGAGCTGTTTGCTGACGACTCGGAGTTACGTGAGACCCTCCGTCAGTTGTCCAGCAGCGGATTCCCGCGGAACGCCTCTGAAGCGGAGAGCCCAACGTTGCCATTATTAGTTGGTATCAAGAAGCTGCTAAGTATCATCGAGATGGCGAGGCAGGAGCCCGAGAGCGCTGGACTGCGACTGTTGAACGGACTACTCTAATCCTGCTCCAGGCCGCAGCGCTATTTCTGTCGCTGTCGGACTTGCACACTATTTTTGCTGTACATATAGCTGTACAACCGACTCCACGACCCACCATATCCAGATCGCCGTTGCTTCTCGTCGTGCGGCTCCTGTACGATGAGACGGACGTCGTGTTTTATCTGAATGTCCTCCGAGAAAGGCATGTCGTTCTCACGCTCAATTGCTGGAAATGCAGAGGGGTTCAGTCCATCTTCACATGTCGCTGAGCCATTCGAGCTCTAGTTCTCCATCGTCCTCGCTCGTAGTCGTCGTGCTGCAGACGCATAAGATACAATGTCTTCTGTAGAGATCATACAAGATCCTCCTCATCTCTCACCATTACCCCGCTCTGCATCTCAACCGAAACCCAAGGGCATCCTCAAGAACGCTGTGCCACAGCCAGCCACTCAACAACAACAGTTCGTACCTCTTGTTTTCTCTTGGTGTTGTATCAGACGGTTTGTGTCGTGTAGCAGTTTACAATGGGACGAGGCCAATATTGCATTGACGGAGATTCAGAAAGACAGTCTCATGAAGATCACGGAGCCCAAGACGCCGTACGTCCGCTATAATGCAGAGACGGACGAAGTCGAGGGTGGTGCGTTGCGCTTGATCGTATGGACGTGTGACTGACAAACGGATTCGCCACATTTTCCCCTCTTCCTTTTACCCCCTCTCTTTCCATGTTTCCTATCGGGTGTAGATATACC
>JBBPJS010001481.1:0-10700 GCA_038088835.1 Singerocomus rubriflavus
CATGTGATAGTACTTTTCATGAGGTAGGGTGGCTAGCAAGGTCCTTCGAGTCGCGTCAACATACATGGGGGACAACAGGGTCGCACCTGTATTATAATCCTCGACGAACACAGCGAACTCTTTTCGCTCTTGGTCTTTGGACATGACCTCCGGGTTGAGTTTGCGTTCCTCGAGGAGCCAAGTTCTGAATTCCTGCCTCTTGTCATAGAAGCTAATGAAGCTGTGTCAGCTCATGAACACTATCAATAATCTTCCCTCACTCAGAGTCGCTGATGATTCCATATTTACCCCAGTGTGCACTCGAACTCCCAATCTCGCGCTTTTTCTTCTGCAATACCAGTTAGTATCGATCAGTGAAGATGGTCAATCAAATGTCGCCTTTTTCTCCTTCTTCTCCTTCCGCTTGCGCTCCTTTTCTTCATGCGTGCGATGTTTCTTTTTCTTGTGTCGCCTGTGATCAGACTCCGAATTCGAATCTAAGGAGCTGGTTCCAGGTGATCGAGATCTCCTCCGCTTCTCCCTTTTACTTCTGCGGTCATGTTTTTCTCTTGACCGAGAGCGACGTCTATGTTCTCGTGAAGACGAGCGTGAATAAGACCTAACTCTCTTGGAGACTGGTCCACCAGAAGTCGATCGGGACCTCGAGCGCCTTCTAGGAGAAGGTGTATGCGAATGAGAGCGACGTCGTCGAATTCGTGTTGATTGATTACTGTCACCAATTTGTTCTGTTCTCCTGGAATCTGTATGTCCATGTGGCCGTCGGTCGCGTGATTCGTGCCCGTCTCTGCTGTCCATTCGTGAATGGTGGTCCCGTCTAGGACTTCGGCCACGGTGGTGGATGGAAGACATCGAAGTTAACTGGAGGCCTATAAAAGTCCGTAATAGCACGAAACAGAGAATATCAAATCCACCTACTTGTAATAATAAATGTCGAACCCAATGAGTTGCCCTCCCACGGGGCAAGATGGTTGTTTGGATCTGAAGCTTTTGGCAAACAAACCATTTCGTGTCTGATCCACATCACGACCGAATAGCCGATACTCAGTGACGCGCCGTCGCCTCACCAACTTATATTTGATGCGCAATGTCCGCACCGTAACAGACGAAATTGCACTGCTAACAGTATGCCCTTCCACGAGTTTCTTTCGGGTTATCATGAACGCTCCCACAGCCGACCACAAGTTTTCCTCGAAGTTGGAGCAGCCTCCCGCCTTCCACGGAGGTCGGCAGGCGCTAGAAAGTGTCAGGCAGTATAGGACTTTGGCGAAGCTGTGTACCTCTAGCTCGCACAAACACATGACAATCCAAGATCAAGTCAATGGAGTTAGGGAGAAACTGCTTTTGCCCGTATGACTATCACCATAACACCAAGCCAATCATGACGAAATCCCGAGCGAGTGCCATTCCGCGTCAGGTTTTGGCCAACTATCTCCGATTTGTTTGCTCTCCCCCCTCGGCGTCATGAGCCTTGCTTCATCCTCATTCGCTAGGCATTGGTTCAGGCCACTCGGGCTCATGGCGTGTACATCGCCTGGCATGCATGCCTCGAAACTCGACATTTAATCCCGAAATGTACTGCCATTCAATTCAAGTTGCGCCGTCACACGCGTTCTGAAAAGTCTCCGCGATTGGGTGTAATATGTAATATGGCCCCGTGGTGAGATGGCAAGCCGTCATCGCGGCGGATGTCATGCGCCTAGTGTCCATGATCCATTAACCTGCCGCCTTTTCTGCCAGAGCGATGAAGGTGCATAATGCACGACTACCGTTCCCTGTCGTCATCGCCATACGCCAGGCGGTGTACTTTCAAGGCGGACACTATGTCACTCTCCACAGCAGAGTCGGACGCCGACGTTTTATAATCTCTGGTTGATGGGCCTTCACGTTTTCCCATCAAAGAAACTCCCCAGTTGACCTTCTTTCGACATGATTCCCCACCCTTTGAATTTCACCTCTAGTTCTCAGTCATCGGCGGACAGATACGTGCAGACGGTTCAGAGGTGAGCCTGCCATCTTTGATGAGGTGGCCGCCCGCTCATAGACTGCATGTCTAGCGTTGATCAGGACTCTCCCGTCCCCTCCTATCTTCAAGAGCCTGCGTTGGAATATCGCCCAATAACATCCCAGCAATCATATTCACTGCCTAGCTATGATGGCCATGCGTCGTCCAACATACCTGGTGGAAGCGAGTTTGTCAATACTCCTTCGTCACTATCTAGCCATCCCTACCCCTCAACCAGACTGCGTTATATTTCAAGCCGTGCATCTGCTCAACACCAGGGATGGAGCCAATTCCCTTTCCTGGCTGCTCCAGACCCGGCTCCAGCGCCGGATGTAGTGTCACCGTATAACGCAATGGTCGGCAGCCGCGCATCCACCCGCCGCTACGATTCCGGCCAACCACCTCCCGTAGCAAAGAGATTCACTCCACCCGCAGCCTTTGGCTCAGCATCGCAATCTAATATCATGGACTCCAACACGAATCAAAACGTGCTATCATTCACGGGAAGTCTTGCGGTTCCCAGACAGACATTTCCTTCAACGCACGAAGTATCTGGATCGTCATCGTACACGCGAGCCGATGAAGCAGACATTGAATATGCCCAACAGCGTTATGGTGACAAATGCTGCCTTTATCAGTGTCGCTTTGATCTCTCCGGCAGTCCATGCAACAAATGGATCGTCGGTGACAGAACCCGAATACTCCGACACCTTCGAAACCACCACCATCTTCGAACGGGTCCCGCTGCACCCGCTCTTTGTCGATGAGACAAGTGCACGCACACCAGGCCGATGAAACAGGAGAACCTCTCGCGCCATATTGTCATGCATCTAGGCGTGAAGTGGAAATGTCCTCATTGTAGACGTCTATTCTCGCGTGATGATGCTGTACACCGGCACATTGAACGCATGGTACCAGGGATGAACGTCACTGATGCCGAAGTGATTCCAGGACATGAGGCACGTGCGATAAACGAGTCGCAAACCAGGGCAACTCGCATTGCCTAAGCATCGCTTGGTGTGGTAGACATTTTCTCGGCAGTGCCGTTGGAGTACGAGTTTTCCAGCTTTCTAACATGTGGCAGTAAACCTTAAAGTTGGGGAGACTGCCGGTTACCATTCCGTTACCACCAGGAGAGGTTTCACTGATGTGTGGCAGTAGGTTACTATGATACCCGGTATATGTTACATTTCAGACTTTCCTTTGTTTGTATGACATGGGAAATAAAATCTATTTTTCGCAGTTTCATTGGGTTTAGGGTCGCCACAGACCCATTGCAGGATGTCGGACTCCGACGTTTGTTTGGATCTAACGCCGCTGCCAAACAAAGACCAGCCGTAAAGGGCAGTGTCTTCCCAGCACAGTACATCACAGGTCAGTGACGAGCTCCTTTATTTCTCTCCAACAAGACATCTCGAACGTCTGACAGCCATATAGAGCATCACTAGTTCGAGGGAAAGATGTCCACAACTCGACGGAATCCAACCGTCTCGGGGAAAAGGCCGCCTTTAGCGATCCACACGGTCTCTTCCTCACGCACAAATAACATTGAATTGTCCACGGTTACAGAACCTCCGATAATTTCGACGTCAGCTCACTCTGTGTCCTACTCCATGAGTTCTACGGGTTACCCTCCCTCAGATCAGTTCAGGCCGCCTTCTCCCCCAGCTTCGAGCTACTTTTCCGCTTTTGCAGACACCCAGTTTGGAGAGCCCCAACCCACGCCAGGGGCGAGTAGTCATTTCGCATACAGCACCACGCTTAGGAGACATCACGCCGAAGTGATGGGCCTCGTTCCGCAGAAGCTCTCAGACATAGCGCCGGGGGCTACTGCCGAAAATTTGTTTCAGAGGGCGCTTGGAGCAGTGACAGGACGACGGTCCAGAGATGGCGCTCTCGAAAGAGGCTACTCATTAGCCAATGGCCGCGCGAGTCCTCCACGGACGACCCGCGAGGAGAAGCGAGACACCCCCTCTGCACGATTTGCGCACTGGAATGTCGAGGTATGTCGAACAACTTGTCTCTCTTCGCCGTCGAAAGGGGGCTACGTGGCATCTTGGTGGAAAATCAAGGGATCAACACAGCCACATTTCTAGAATTCTATTACCCATCGTAAACCCCCTTTTGGACCGGTTATTATCTAATTTTGGCCGGGTCTTCATATGTAGAAAGCCCCCCCTGCTGACCAATATTTTAACCGCAGGATACCGTCGCACATTTCCAGTCGTCCATATCGGATGGTTTGCCAACAACCGTCATCTCGTCACTACAGAATGTACACGGATACAATGAATTTTCCGTCTCGACGCCGGAGCCGGCCATCCTAAAGTTTGCGAAGACGATATACGAGAGCCCCCTTATATTACTCCTTTGCGGAAGCGCAGTAATTAGCGCGATCATGGGAAATATTGATGACGCCGTCAGCATAACGGTCGCTGTTGTGATTGTCCTAACAGGTGACTCGAATTAGTTGCTTATCTCTGACATACTTTGACACTAGCATTAGTTGGTTTTATACAAGAACAACGATCAGAAAAGAGCCTTGAGGCCCTAAACAGACTTGTTCCCCACCACTGTCATGTCATTCGGTATGGACTCTGTTCGTGTTTGCCATGTCTACCTCACGTTGTGCCGACAGCGATCAGCGAAAAATACACGTACTTGCAAATGAGCTAGTTCCTGGAGATATTGTGTCATTGTCCACGGGTGACCGTGTTCCTGCAGACATTCGTATCATATCTTCCGTCGATCTAGAGATCGATGAGAGTAGTTTAACAGGCGAAACCATTCCGCGCCAAAAGGACCATAAATCATGCGACTCGGAGAAGAATGGGGGCCACACTTTTGCCAAGGATTCGGGGTCGGGTGAAGTGATCGCACTTGCCGACAGATCTTGTATCGCATATATGGGTACATTGGTGAGGAATGGTGAGGAGTCTTATATGCTACGATTACTCCGGCTAAGTTCTGGATACTAGGATACGGGGCTGGGATCGTCGTTGCCATTGGTGCTCAGACGGAGTTTGGTGTCATTTTCTCTATGATGCAGGACGTGCGTATCTTGGTTTTTGTCAACTATCCAAGTTCATCATATACGTGGTCAACCTCAGGTTGAAGAGAAGCGGACACCCCTTCAACTAAGCATGGACGAACTTGCACAGAAACTCTCTTTTTTTTCTTTCATTGTAATTGGAGCCATCTGTTTGATTGGTGTGTTGCAACGGCGTCCTTGGCTAGATATGTTTACTATCGGAGGTATGCAACAATAACCTTCGGATGGTCTCTGCTCAAGTTTTGTATTCAGTCTCTCTTGCGGTCGCTGCTATACCTGAGGGGTTGCCAATCGTAACAACAGTTACCCTTGCTCTCGGTGTCATGCGGATGTCTAAACGCAAGGCCATTGTGAAAAAGCTACATTCGGTGGAAGCTTTGGGTTCGGTTTCTGTTATATGTTCTGATAAGACAGGAAAGTTCCTTGCGGCTTTGAAATGGTGTTGTACCACGACTGACTTTAATATGCAGGAACATTGACAAAGAACGAGCAGACAGTCACCGAGATTTATGTTGTTGACGAAAATCTGCATGTTGATGGTCTTCAGTCCGCTATTTCACCCTCACCGGCGGTCCGCAAGGCTCTTGAGATCGGTTCTTTGTGTAACAATGCTATCCTGTCGCAAAGTGAAGACGGTGTTTACATCGGCCAGTCCACTGACGTAGCCTTGCTTGATGTCCTTCCTACATTCAGTTTACGTGATCAGCGCGATGTATGTTAAGCCATTGCAAGCCATGCGCCAACTGAAGTGTTTGTTTGCAGGCTTTTACCCGACTCTCTGAACAACCGTTCAACTCGGAACGAAAATACATGGCTGTCAGTGGAATACACACTTACTCGTCCGTCCTTTACAATGGGTCACCACGCGAGATCTACTACATGAAAGGCGCCATTGAAGCTGTGATCGACCGTTGCAAATTTTACTACGTGTCTGACAGCTCTACTCCGGCCCTCGACTCCAACACTCGTAGTATCATTCTCTCGAATGCTCAGACAGCAGCGTCAAAAGGTCTTCGAATCCTAGCAATGGCCTACGGCTATGGCTCCGTGGAACCACCCAGACCAGATCTTGTTACCTCTCATAAGTCTCAGAGTGCATCACAAACGAGGTCACCCTCACCGGACGCTGAGAAGAATAACCTCATCTTCGTGGGTTTCCAAGCAATGTTCGACCCCCCTAGGAAGGGTGTTGCGGATGCTGTCGGACTGCTTCAATCGGGTGGTATACAGGTGGTGATGATCACCGGGGATGCTGAACCGACTGCACTGGCAATTGCACAGAAGCTTGGTCTTCGCGTTGGACAGCGCACTCGTGCTGGCTCCTCTAACCAGTTCTGCATGACCGGCAACGAGATCGATCAGATGAGCAAGGCACAACTTGCTGGACGTGTGGGTAGCGTCAGTGTGTTTGCGCGTACGACGCCGCGACACAAAATGGCGATAGTCGAAGCCTTCCAGGCGCGTGGGGCCATCGTAGCTATGACAGGAGATGGAGGTGAGTTGTGATGACCATTGATCTTCTTGTGTCGTTTGATCATTTAACCCTTGTAACCGCAGTTAATGACGCACCTGCGCTCAAGATGGCCGATATTGGCGTGTCTATGGGCAAGAATGGTACCGACGTAGCCAAGGAAGCTGCGGATATGATTCTTGTCGACGATAACTTCAGTACTATTCTTCCCGCTGTCGAAGAAGGTGGGCAAGCTTGCTAGTTTGCGATAATCCCGAGCTGACGTTGAGAATTCCTAGGGAAATCTATCTTTCACAATATTCAGAATTTCTTATGTTTCCAGCTCAGTACTGCTGCAGCTGCGCTCTCGTTGATTACTCTGAGCACCATGCTTGGCTACAGCAACCCGCTGAATTCTATGCAAATTCTATTTATTAACATTCTTATGGACGGTTCGTCGTCAATATCATCACGCATCTTCATTTCCTGATGACTTTACGACAGGACCCCCGAGTCAATCATTAGGAGTAGATCCAGTCGATCCAATTGTCATGCGGAAACCACCTCGACAAAAGAACGAAGCTATCATCACGCGACGATTCTTATATCGCGTTCTATTCTCGGCATCTACTATTGTCTTTGGTACACTATTCATCTACTATATTGCGCTGGTAGGGGACGAACAAGTGTCACGGAGGGAACAGACTATGGTGCGTCATCTTGTTTTCCTCATCCCGCTCACGGCTGAAGAGAGGCTCGTCATTTCAAGACTTTCACTTGCTTTGTTTTCCTGGATCTCGTGTCTGCCGTCCAGAACCGTGGTCTTGGTTGTGGGCTATTCCAAAACAAAATGCTGGTCTCGACTGTCTCGGTGTCGTTGCTGGTGTTGCTTGCGCTGGTCTATGTGCCCCTCATGCAAGTGGTCTTTCAGACGGAGGCACTAGCTAGCGGAGACTTGATGACCCTTGTACTATTGGCTACTACCTCTTTCATTCTCCATGAGTGCCGAAGACGTTATGAACGTTCGGTAGACGCGGATTTGACATATAGTGTTACTATGGACCAAATAGCATGAGAGCTGGTTTCAGACGCCTTCATTCCCTACGCTAGGACATCGAGCATCGTGACTTACATCGTCTACGGGTCTGATCTAAGTCAAATGGAAGGTAATAGAGATGACAACGTAGCCCATATATACCAACATTTTGCATAACGCGCACACAATAAATCTCATTCAATATATATATCTGTGGAACCGATCAACAGGAGTGGATGTCGAGTTTTAACTCCTTGGGACGATACGAGCAACGAAAGCAGGTGGGATGGCGAGGGCAGGCTGGACCACGGGAGGTGGCTTGGCGCCTCTTGCGACAAGGGATTGGGCATAACACTCGACACGCAGCTCCTAGCCACAGCACTCGTCAGTCCCTCAAGGAAAGAGATGCAGAAGAGATGGGCTACACTCGACGTACCTCGAAACTCCAAGCGGAGAGTCCACCCACGGCGGTGATACTCTCGTACGAGTAGCACCGCGAGGCGACCGTTGCCTCACAATCTGCCTCGTTGTCCCTATCTCTACCATCCCCGTCGTCGTGACCGTGATCGTGGTCATAGTCGCTGTCTTCATCGCCGTCAATGTCGCCTTCGTCCTCGGCTTCACTGGAGACCATGTCTGCATCATCCTGAAAATGGGTGGAACGCGTCAAGCGCGGTGGTGATGGTGGCAACGACGATGGTAATGGTGACGGGCCAAGCTTGCAATGCCGCCGGGGGAGCGGGACAATCGCGCGGATGGGTGCGCCAGTCCACAGGCGCGCGACGAGGGTGGTTGTCGCGTGGGGCGTCGTCCGGACCCAGTCATGGTATGACGCGTCATGCGACACGGTGGTGGTGCGGTCGGGCAGGAGTGCGTCGTTGACGGAGGGGGTACCAAAGGGTCTGCTGGGGAGCGCTACGTGTCGTTTGGTGTGGTCCGCGACGTCGGGCGGGTCGGTGTCCGAGGTCAGGGTTGGGGGAGGGGAAGCCAGCAAGAGCGGGGATGTCATGGGCGGGTGGAAGAGAAAGAACGGAACTCAAAGCTGCGTCTTACGGGCCCTTTCTTTCAAGTTGCCCATCTTTTGGCGCGCACCGACAAGCCGGTCGATGTGAGACGGCCACGACACGTCTTAAGTGGACGCACAGCCCGGAATGGAACTGGTAATAATGGCGAAAAAAAAAAGTAAAACATTTCCATAGAACATTTCGATGACAAGTATTATCGTGTTGTACATCCTCCAAGTGCATGGCTTGTACATATTTTAACCCATTAGTTTGCATACGAGACCTGGAACGCCCAGGCAAAATCGATTTGGTCGACCTCACTCTGCGGAACATCGATCGTCAGCACCCCGTTTTTGTCAATAGTCCACTCCAGTCCCTGCCCACTGGAACTTGTCGTTGTTTCACTAGTCGGCCCGAGCAACTTGATGGTGTCTCCCTTTTGAATGGGAAGCACGACGCCACCCACATCAACCGAAACGGACCCATCAGTAGGCTTGTTGAATGCAACGATGCAAAACGTTTCAGGTGTTGTCAGGAATCGGTATGACCCCGCCGGATCCTGTGACGCTTGGTACCAGTAATCCTAAACGGTTTTCAGTACACGTGTTTCATCACACCATACTTGCGACATACAGTTGCATAAACACATTCCCCAGCGTACTTGAGCCATTTTCCAGCTGCAAGGAGGTTATCTGCCATTGGTGCGATGATGTCACCTTCCGCAGTGGGTCCGATATTCAGCAAGCTAAAGAGAGCATAAACGATCGCCCGACTGGAGAAGGGTACAAGGGGCTCGCTTACTAGTTCCCGTTCTTGCTCGCGACGTCGATCAAGGTCTGGATAATAGTAGTACCGTTTTTATAATCCTCTGCAGTGGTGGCACCGTTGATACCGAAACTGAATGGGTCCATCCCCTCCGTCGTTTCCCAACTTCTTGTAGAAAGCGATCCGAAAAGAGCGTATTCAGGCGTGTCAAAGTCAGGTACCGCACCACAACCTATAATCAATAGTCAGATAAAAAGGATTCGAAAGCGACTCGGTGGTGACGAACGGTCATTCATGGTGACCTGGTACCCATTCTCCATAGCATGGTTGTAGTACTGAGCTGCGAATTCGAGCGTGTTGTTTGGACCGCCGATATCACACCACTTTGACGCGCGTCAGTACAATCCTATATATACAAACGCTCGTATAGGCATACCATGATTTCAGTCCCGTAGTCCAAAGCAAGAGACAGCATGTGTGGGTACTGCAGATCTTGGATGTAGTCGGAGATATCAAGCATGCCAGTATAGGGTTCGAGCTCTGAATCATTGAAGGGATTGCGTGCAAGACCCCCGGGCCAACTCTGGAATCCGTATGGTGCATAGTAGGGGTTGAACCTTGAAGTATTCGATACTCATCAAGTGTTCGGTGCAGCCAGTGTTTGAAGGATAACTTACCATTCAGGGAGCGAATAGTAAGTCCCACGATGGAGATTGGGTTTCTCTGCCTTTGCAGTTTCCATCAAATCCTTGACAAAGTCGCGATAGGGATTGAGGTGGACACTACTTCGGTGTGTCGTGTTCTTGGTATCAAATAAGCCATACCCATCGTGATGTTTCTATGGAATGCGTTAGGATGAAAGATCTCTACACGAAACCTCAACGAACCGTGACAAAGACAAAGTATTTTGCTCCGGCCTCATCAAACAAATCTACCCAAGCACTTGCATTCCAGTTTCTTGCCGTAAAGTTTGTAATGAAGTCGTCATGGACCACGTCCTGTGCATTCGATTAATCAAAGTTGTGACTCTAACTCCAATGACTGACCCGTCCATAGTTTTCTAGATGGTAGCTCCAGGTAGGATTACTCGGATCAGGTGGGTTATGGAGGGCCCAGCTAAATATTATTCAGAATCCACAAAATGGTAGCGCTAGTGCATAGTAATACTCACTTGTACCATTCGGCATAAGAACGCAATGGGCCCTAAATGTGGTGTAAGCAAGTACGAGTTGCACGTCAACAAGACAACTTACATAAGCCGGAACACTATAGATACCCCAATGGACGCTAGTCCAAGTCAATCATCCGCTCTTCACAGAAAATGTTGTCTACCACTTACAACAGCCCATATTTTGCTTGATTCCACTAGGACAACGATCAAAAAGGTCACG
>JBBPJS010001482.1:0-10687 GCA_038088835.1 Singerocomus rubriflavus
CAGATAAGCCAGCTATGTTCTAACATCAATGAACATGAGGAGTTTAAGGAGGTGACAAAAAATGTCTCAGAGGTAGAATCACTGGAGGGCAGGAGAAAGAAAAGGTCTACAGCAGAGGAGATAACAGAAGTGGAGGACCCATCAAAGAGACAGAGTGAAATCAGAGGAATGGAGGTAGTAGGTATGCCATGCCTTTCAATGAAGAAGGAATCAATAAAACAATAAGTCAAATCAGAGTTTATGAGAGTAGGTACTGAAGTCAAGAAGAAATGAGGAATGGAAACAAGAGGATGAAGAGAGTGTGGATTGCAAAGAGCAGATGTGTTGAGACATAACTCTGTTAGAGCACAGTTGAGTTCAATGCAACTTCCAGTCTGTGTGAAGTCAGAGAAGTAATGCTCTATTTTTTTGCCTTGGTGAAGGCAGAGCTGAAGGAGGATGCTGCTAGGTTAGCAGTAGCAGCCTGAGCCTTCACAGCTCTAGAAGTTAACTTAGAACAATCTTTGGCAGAATGCCTAGAGTTTCCACAAAAAAGACATAAGTTGAATTTCAGCTGGCACTGATGCTCCTCAGAGAGGAGTTTGCTATTTTTACCAAGCTTCAAAGAGATGGAAGGGTCAGTAGTACTACCCTTATTGTCCTTGTTTCTAGTGGCAGAGAAGTTCAAAAAACTCCCAGCAGAGGTAGAGTTACCTTTGGACATGTCATTTTTAGGCTTTGATGAAGAAGCAGAATTGGAATTGGAGTTGTTGGTTGATGACTTGGAGTTGTTCTGCTGACTGAAGTTAGAACTGGAGGCCTTGTTAGTGTGGTTGATCTCTTTCTTATGTTCCCAGTATTGATGGTTGATTTGCTGAGTGAGAGTCCAGAGATCATGAATGTTGTTAGACTTACCCTGCCTTGACAGCTTATCCTTAATGTAGTTCAAAAGTCCATTGTAGAAACTCTGGCACAGAGCACCAGGGCCCTACTCATGGACTTGGGTCACAAGATGGTTTCACTCAACAATATACCTGAAAATTCTTTGTGAGTTATGTATCTGCAGTCACTTTAGTTGAGCTTCCACATCTGCAATAGGGTCATGAGGACTGAAGTTAGACTGTAATTTGAAGAGGAAAGTTTTTCAGCTTGTTATTCAAAGGGGATGAGACTGTGGAGGTTCATCTCCAAGCAAGTCTGACTTGAAATACTCTAGAGCAATGCCCTTGAGATATGACTGTGCAAAGGTTACCTTAGACTGATCCTTTTTGAAGGACTTTTGATTTGCTTGGAAGTTCAGTTCACACTGAACTATGAATGAATGAAGTTTCTTCAAATCAGTCTTATCAAATGGGTCAGGTTTGCAGACTTTGGTCTTTGAAGGGTTGGAACTCTTGTATTATAAAGCCTGTTTGGTTAGTTCATGAATAGAATCAGCAAGTTGAGAAAAAGGTTTATAAGCCAAGAGAACATTATTAGCAGCTTTGAAGATGTTCTCCTGACATTAATTGCAAGAATCTTCATCATCTTTGGGGTCAGAGGAACTTGAGGAGAAGTTGTTACCATCTCCACCATCATCTCCTGGCTTAGGGGATAGAGGCTCATTAGGCCTATCAGATCCTGCATTATCATTGTCAACTGGTAGTTCCCTGAAGTGGAGTTCCAGAGGAGACTCTGAATCTTCTGAAAGTGGTGTCAAGGGAGACAACAAGCTTCAATTGGTGAGGTAACCAGAGATGAAGTCACCAGACCTGGCAAACAGGCTAGTGAACTTGCCAGGAATTGTATAAGTGCTATCAAAAGCACTATGCAAAGCACTTTCATGCCAATAGGTGAATGTTTGTGAGGTCATGATTGAAGAGATAGGTCCTATACAAGTGTGAGTATGAATATACTGTCAAGTCTGGGTTCTTCATGTTAAAGTCCAATTGAAGGTGCAGAGTTCTAAGGGGGAGCAAAGGGGTTAGTGATAGAGGTGGACTGAGAGTTCTAATGGAGGAATAGTATAGGGGGACTTAGTGAGGACATCAGCACAGGACTTGTGTGTCACACCCTTGTATAAGACTAGGTCCTTATGTTTCATAGAATGAGGAAATGGAGGTCTGAAGTGGAGATAGCATTGAAGGAGTAGGAGTTGAACAAGGTAGTTGAATGATGATAGGAGGAGTGACTTAGTTGATATTTATACTAAGGAGACATATAGGGAGTGCAGCTCTTAAGTATGAGTGAAGTAAGATACAAGATACAAGATGAAACAATGTAGCATGTGGAAATGTCAAGTGACCATATGATAAAGTTAAAAGAACATATGGAGACATCAAAGAGTGACAGAACAAATAATGATAGAATAACAATGACAAGACATAATGTATACATTAATGATCAAAGACAAATAGGCTTGGTGTGATCTAGACTGGTTGCAATAGAGGAACAAACTTCAGAGTAGGAACTTCAAGGGATAGGAGATGTAGAAGATGCAAGGCTCAATGAAGTTGGACAGAGTTGGGTGGAGGAGGGGTAATAGGGGTCAGAGGGTGGATATGACATAGTGGAACAATATAGGACTAAATTTTGAGTGTTGAATAAGAGAATGCTAGAACAGCAGAAAAAGGGAAATTAGATATAATGATAGGGCTGAGTTGGGACATCTTCATAGATGAACTCCAGGACTACTCTTGCAAGTCCTTGATAACCAACATACTCTTGCAACATGGTTCAGTCTTTCTCCTAATACTATGATCTAATATGTATAGCATAATTGTGTTCAGCTTTTGGGGCAAGGGTTTTGAGCCTTGGGTGATCATATGGCTATTTACCAGGTTGCCATTCTTGAGAACAAAGACAGTGTCACCATAAATGGTGAGTCTATATGAATATCCCAATTATGTTCCAACAAGGAGTGCTATTTCACTTATGACTTAAATATCTAAGAATGCTAGAAACTGATATGATAAAATCCACACAGCAATGATAGCTTCTCAAAATTACAGATATAACATTAGAGAGGACTTTATGATGATGGTTTAGTCATTATGTAGGCTTTGATACATTTTATAGACTCAGTAATATTTTAAAGAATGTCTTTTATTCTTCCAAGATATTGAGTTCTATACTAGCACTTGAATGAGCTTACTAGTAAGCCATACATTGATGGTTCAGTGTTGCTAGAGATGGTACAATATGAGAAAGAGAGGGAAAGAATAAAGGTTAGCTTTATTTCCAGATATGCCTCACTTCTAGAGATTCAGTAAAGGACTGGTAGATGAATAGCTGTCCTTTACTTGAGACTTTACTAGGCCATCTTGGTAGGCAGGGTAGGAGAGGTACAAACAAGTGGATTAGGCTGGGGGAACAGCTTTTATTATAATCCCTTATATACAATGCAGGAATGAGTACAGATCAAGCTATAACTCAAGGTTTAGAGTATGAGGGATTAATGCTATAGGTAAGTAGGGTAAAGGGTTTAGTTCATGAGCAAATGGTTAGGCATCTCATCTATCAGAATGGAATGAAGCAGAGATGAAGATGCAGAGTCTAATATATAGGGAAAGATTGATCACAAGATGTGAAAGATCAAGAAGGGTGATCATGGCAGAAATCCATCTAGGATCTTGCAGAGTTCATGATCAAGATGTTATCTCAATAAGAGATCATATTGATTGGAGGGAATGATGGAGATAAAAAAGGGGAGGACACCATAAGATGTGGCAGAATGAAAAAGTGATTGGTATAAAGGCATGAGAGTCATAAAGATGTGAAGAGGTGAAAGAAATATGATACACATGAAGGAAGAAAGGTATAATGATGTGAAGGGACAGATGAGGTCATGTGATCAGGGATGATGTAATCATGGCACTTATGATACTCATGCAAGCACTCATAACAGTCATAGTGCAGAGTTCATACAATATTTTGTAACAGTATTTGTGAGTTTGAGGTTCTATAGTATATATGCATATCCAGAAGGACAAGAGGCATCCATTGAAGTCTCACATGGAGAAATATGTGTTTATAAGTTATTCTAAAGGCTACAAGGGCTGAAAATTCTACAATTCTATCTCAAAGTGCACAATCATCTTAGAAAGGGCTGATTTTGATGAGAGGTACTTCTCACTGTCTAAACAACCTACCATTACATCTGTCACTCCTTTGAAGAAGCCTAACACCACTTCTTCACACCTTGCCACTCTAGAGTTATCTGAGCACCACTATTGGCCTATTTTTGACTCAAAAAGCAAATCTAAGGACCATTTGAATTAGAAGGGAGATGTTGAGCCAGTGGCTGTTCTAAAGGCTCCTTCTGATGCCAATATTGTGCCATTAGATGCTAAATCATCTCAGAAACCTGCCTTATCTGTTGAAATAGGTGTTAGACTATCTTGATGCACTAGAAACAAGCTCAAAGAGTGGTGGAGACTATCTCCTGTGCAGTTTATTAATTCTGATGATTTTGAGAGTAGTAAGAATAAATTGGCCATGTCTAGTGTCATATCCACAAAACTGGCCACTTTTGCAGAAGCCATATGTCACTCTAATGCAGATAAGTGGTACCAAGCAGCTTTAGAGGAGTTGGTAGTGCACCAGAGCAATAAAACCTGGAAACTCATGCCCAAACCATTTGAACAGCAAGTTATTGGCTTAAAGTGGGTATTCAAGCTGAAGCACAATGCTGATGGCTTCATAGACTGCTACAAGGCTTGTTTGGTGGCCAAGGGCTATAACCAGCATCCTGAATTTGATTATATTGAGATTTTTGCCCCCACAATACACCTTTCCTTTATTAGAGTTATTCTTGCTCTAACAGCCATTCATAATCTCCATCTGCACTCTATTGACATCTTCCATGTGTACCTTAATGATGACATGGACTGTGAAGTCTATATGATGCAATCTGAGGGCTTTGTTGAAGATAATAATGTCTGCTTGCTTCAAAAAGTGATTTATAGCAGCAAATGAGGTGAAAACTGCTGGAATAAGAAAATGCATACCATTTTAGGATTTCTAGGCTGCAAACAGATATATTCTAATGCTAGCATCTTTATCTATGTAAAGAAAGGTACCAGTGTCATCCTGCTTGTGTTTGTGGACAATATAATGTTTGCTTTAGCCTCTACTGCTGCCATTGACTCTCTCATTGCATTGCTAAGCCAGCACTTCAAAATCCATAATCTAGGCTCTACCACTCAGCTTCTAGGCATCAAAATAGACTGCAATTGTCCACAGCACTCTCTATTCATCTCTCAACAGCACTATTGCCTGAATATACTAGAGAAATTTGAAATGGTGGACTATAAGCCTGTTTCCATGCCCATATAGCCTAATTTACACCTTTTTTGCTCTCAGAGCCCATCTATATTCCAAAAAGTTGAATCCATATGCCAGATTCCATATCAGGCTATAGTAGGTGTGCTAATATATATAGCCATCACCACTCACCCAAATATTATGCATACTGTTGGTGTTCTGGCCAGATTCAATTTGAATTCTGACTGGACACATTGGTTAGCTGTTAAACACTTGCTGTGCCATCTCAAAGGCACTAGTGACTATGCCATCACCTACTCTTCTGATTCTTTGACCTGTGAACCATTTCTAGTGTTCTTTGATGCAGGTTATGGTGGCTGCAAGAATTCTGAGCACTTTATAGGTGATTATATTGTGAAGATTGGTATTGGGATAGTTTTCTGATCTTTCAAGCTGCAAAATATTATTGCTCTATTCACTACTAAAGTGGAGTATATGGCTACTGTTGAGGGTGGCCAGGAGATCAAATGGCTATGCAAACTGCTTTTAGAAATAGGTCTACCTGTCTCTAATGCCTCCACTTTGTATATGAACAACCAGTTTGTGATTTCTATGGCCAAAAATCTGGAGCATTATGGTAGAATGAAGCAACTGAATTTGTGCCACTTTTGGCTTAGAGATGTAGTGGAGAACAAGACTATTTCTTCATATTTTGTGTCTACAGAGGATCAAGCAGCTGATTTGCTAACCAAAAGCTTATTTAAGCTCAAGGTAGCACATTTCTATGCACTAATAGAACTTGGCAGACTAGAAGGGGGTTAGTGACTTGCAGAGGTGCAGAGTCAGAAAGGAGTGTTAATATTGGCTTGCACCTTTTTTGCTATCCATTCTTTCATTCTATTATGCTTTAATACTTACACTTTATTTAGTATTCAGTGTGAGTGCATTTAAGCTTATTTAGCTCTATTTATTGTTATGTCTTCTTGTTAAGTGACCAGTGAAACACTATAACCCTGCCTATCATCCATCACATAACCCATTAGGCGATCTGGCATCACCAAGAGAATCCTAGAGAGGTCGTGGGAAGAAGGAATGCTTGAACAGCAGAGAGGGAATTAGAAGTGAGGAAAGGGTGATCTACAACACCTTGATGAACTATTGCATCGTCAGTACTGCAACGGACTATTGCACCATGCATGCATCCTCCTAATACCATATTCTATGAGTATGGCATAATTATTGTTGACTCTTGGGGTGAGGAGTCTGGGTCTTGAGTAATTGTGTGGCTATCTCCAGATTGTCAACCTTGAAAGCTAATCAAAGGTGCCACCCCATCTCGGGGTGTTCCACACAGCACCCAACAAGATCATCCCCAAAGCTGCAGCCAAGGGGGAACAACTATAAATAACACTGTTAATATGATAAGGTTGACTGGCAGCATATGCCTATGTCTTCCACAGATATAACATCTGTAGAGTCTTGTGATAAGGTCTTGCATCACATGGGTTTACTACATCAGGTTAGTGCCCTCACAAAGATGGGTGATACTTCAAAGAATGTTGCTATGAGTTGTCTTGACCATGTCTTTATCTTGACTGAGTCTCGAGCTTGCATGACCACACAGTAAGGAGAGAAAAGAATGGAGGAGGATGAGACTGCATCCAGGCAATGCCTCACTCCCAGGCAGTCTGGAGACCAGGTGGGCGAATAGCTACCTTGTTACTTGCTATTTCTTAAACATCACCAGATCACCAGTTAAGGCAGAGTGGGAGAGGTGAACAAGTGGATTTGGCTGGGGGACAACAGCCCTTGCACAACCTCTTATATACAGTACATGAAGGTGCACAGACCAAGCTATGACTTACTATCTAGGGTATATGGTATTAATGCTATTGGCTATATAATATAGGGTAAGAGTCCATGAGGTAAAGGTTAGGCAACTCATCTATCAGAATGGAAGAAGTGGAGATGAAGTTGCAGGGAGTAATGTAAATGGAAGATCGATCACAAGATGTGAAAGATCTGGAATGGTGATTGTGGCAGAGATCATCAAGATTCTGCAGAGTCATGATCGAGATTGATATCTTGATAAGAGATCATACTGATTGGATGGTAAGGGTGGAAATAAGTAAGGCATAGTAGCCTTGAGGATGTAGGAGAGAATCTAGATGATCAGTGTGAGTTCATGAGAGTCGTGAAGAGATAAAGAGGGTGAAGATGTGAAGCATGTGATGGTTGAAGGTGTGATGGTGTGAAGGGATGAGGTAGTCACGTGATCAGGGAAAGGAGAGTCATGTGACCCGAAGGTCATGTGATCATAAAGTGTCATGCTCAATGCTAACACAAAGTACACTAGGAGTAGTTGTGCATACACTCAATGACACAAAGTACGAGTGGTGAATATGATGTCATAACACTTCTTGTTTGTAGTATATACCCTTTATGTGTACTCAGTGTTGCTTTTTCCTTAGTTTCTGGCACTAAGCACAAATGCTAAGCTCAATAGGTCATTTAGAAAGTGAAAAGTACTACTTATTAAAATTAGCCCTATCTAAGATAACTGTGCACTTTAAGATAGGATTGTAGAAATTTTAACCCTTATAGCCTTTAAAATAGCTTATAAACATGCATTTTTCCATAAGACTTCAGTGAATGCCTCTTATTCTTTTTGATGTACACATAAGCTATAGAGCTCCAAACTTGTAGATGAGATACATCTGGCTTTCTCTCATGCCACAATCCATAAGGTGTCATGTTCTGAATGGCATTAGTAGGGCACCTATTTCAAACATACATCAGAAAGACAAGGGCTTCATCTTAAAATGCTAAAAGCAGTCCAGATTCATTCAATATTACAGTAATGCACTCAGAGAGCATCCTATTCACCCTCTCAGTGACTTCATTCTGTTGAGGATGATTCCTGATTGTATGCTAGTGCAGAATGCTGCACTGAATGGTGAAATCAAGAAAAGACTTGCTCATATACTCCTCTTTCTTATCATTTCACAATATCTTGATTTTTTGCTTACTCTGATTCTCAGCAAATGCCTTGAATGTCTTAAATGCCTCAAAAACATCTTATTTAGCCTTGAAAGGCATAATAAAGCAGAATCTGGAGTAGTCATTGATGAAAGTGACTTAATATTTGTACTTAGAGAATGACACATGTTCTACATAATGGACATTGCTGTGAACAAGTTCTAAAAGAACAAAAAGCACACCATTCAGAGCTAGAGAATGGATTGGAGTGCATCTTGCCAGCCAGACAAGGCTTACAGATAGAATCAGGCTTAGTGGGTGAGTCTACAGTCATTTTAGTGATCAGAGAGTGCTTTAGCATGATTTTGACATCAGCCAGGTAATGATGGGTAAGTCTTCTGTGCCAAAGGTTGATATCAAGTGGAATGGTGGTCACTGCAGAGGCATACTTAGTGATAGGCATTGTTTTGCCATCCAGAAATGTGCAGTTCTTGTTCTTGATGCTTACAATGAAAAGAGGTTATTTAGATGGTTGTTCAAAACTCATGCACATAGAATTTATTGGTAATGTGCCTTTGCACCTTTTTCTTGATATCTTGACATAGTGTCATAACACTACTACCATTCTCTCATTCTTTGTGCTGTTGAGCACTTGCCTTTCATTCAGGACAATATGATGTTGTGTTGACCTGTTTATAGCCATTTACATATATATATGTGTGCTGAGTGTCAATTGTTCTTTAGTTTCTGACACTCAGCACTAGGTCTGTCATACTATATACACTCAATCCATATAGTTTCTAACACTTAGCACTAGCTATGGTTATTACAAACTTAATAGAATTAATGTTCATAATGAAGTTCTTGTGGCATGAAAGGTATAAAACAGATAGTAGATTAGAGCAGAGATCTGGGGCATGTAGAACATTGGTGAACTTGATAGGACACATCCTTTTACCCTCTACCACTGGCACAAACACTACAAATTCTACTTCAGCAAAATAAATGACTTTGCTGTCTGCCAGCTTGATGGGTATACATTTGGGGCTGTAATTGTATAGCTAGTAACAATGTGGAATCATATGAGAAGTAGTAACTATTGAGCTCAGCACTTGTGCTCAGTGTCAGAAACTAGTTTATTGCAAGTAATATATCACATATCTTGTGCTTAGTGTCAGAAACTAAGGAAAAAGCAACACTGAGCACACACAAAGGGTATACACTACAAACAAGAAGACACAACAATAAATAGAGCTGAATAAGCTCAAATGCTTTATACTAAAGTGTTAAAGCATAATAGAATAGAGAAAAGATAGTAAAAGAGGTGCAAAGGCATTAATATCAACACTCTCCCCTAACTCTGCACCTCTTTAAGTTACTAACTCCTCCCTGGCCTGCCAAATTCTATTAGTGTGCAGAAATATACTACCTTGGGCTTGGATAAGCTCTTGGTCAGCAGATTAGCTGCTTGGTTCTTAGTAAACACAAAATGTGAAGAAATAGTCTTGTTTTTCACTGCATCTCTAAGCCAGAAGTGGCACAAGTCCAGTTGCTTCATTCTACCATGATGCTCTGGGTTTTTGGTCATAGAAATTGCAAACTGGTTGTCCATATATAGAGTAGAGGCATCAGAGATAGGCAGACCTATTTCTGAGAGCAGTTTGTGCAGCCATTTGATCTTCTTGCCACCCTCAATAGCAGTCATATACTCCACTTCAGTAGTTGACAGAGCAATCATGCTTTGCAGCTTGAATGATCAGGAAACCACACCAGTATCAATCTTGACAATATAGCCACTAGTAGAGCATCCAGAATCCTTGCAGCCATTATGATCTGCATCAGAAAATACTAGGAATGGTTCAGAGGTTGAAGGATTAGAAGAGTAGGTGATAGCATAGTCACTAGTGCCCTTCAGATAGCACAGCAGGTGTTTGACAGCTAGCCAATGAGTCCAACCAGGATTTGAGTTGAATCTAGCCAGAACTTCAACAGTGTGTGCAATATCTAGGTGAGTAATGGTGGCTAGATATGTCAGTGCACCTACTATAGCTTGATAAGATACCTGGCACATGGATTCAACTTCCTAAGGTGTGAAGGGACTTTGAGAGTAAGAGAGGTGCAAATTAGATTGCATGAGTATAGAAACTATTGAGTTGACAATGTGACCAGACTGGAGATTGAATCCAGGATCTCCTGAATTTCAACCAGATGCTCTACCACTAAGCTATATGGTCAAGGTTCATAGTGTCAACACTACAAGTATATTATAATGCTGCAAGAGGTTATCTTGCTTATAGATATTATTATGAATGTTGTATGATACTTAGCACTATGACTGCATGCTTGTGTGCATGAGTGCTCATGACATCATCTTTCCCTGATCACATGACCACACTGACCCTTTACACATTATGCCTTCAACCCTTTATGTATATCACATCTCTTCATCTTTTCACCCTCTTTCTGATCTCACACCAATCATTTT
>JBBPJS010001483.1:0-10683 GCA_038088835.1 Singerocomus rubriflavus
CTGTTCAACCCCTGAATTCAAACTCAGGTCATAAAACAAGTTCCAACAATCCACCTCGTTGTAAAACTGGGAAATTGCAAGTAAGGTATATGGTTCAGGACACTGGTTATTCGTTCTGAAAGGAAAGTGAGGCCCCTGTCGAAAGACTTGATGAATCAAGCTTTGCAATTGTCTTAAAGAGATGTTAAAGACTTTCTGGTGGTTGTTTACTTAACAATCATTAGTTCTAACTATCAGAATAGAAACACAGTCAACATTTGACACAGTCATTAAATGTCATGGTTCCTGAGATGAACAGAAACTCATTCATTCCTGAACAAGAACTCAAAAGATTTCTTTTTCTTTTTCTTTTTTCTTTTAGGAAATATTCTAGATCAAGAATAAGATTGAAGTTCAAAATATTCTTTCATTACAACTAAAGTCTCATTGACTATCAAGGCTTTCAATTATTCAAGATCAAAAACTGCTCCTCATTATGTTTCTCTGTACTCTTGCTGCATCCTTTCTGAAAATCATAAAAGAATATACAAAAGATCAAACAAATAAAAGAAACAAACAAAAGTAGAAAAGAAAAAAAGTTCTCTCAGCTCAGACATGAGAATAAATATGTTTCTTTTAAAAAACCAATTGTAGAGATAACTTCAAAGCTTTCCATGTAAACTGCAATGTCTATAAACTATGGTACAATCTGAAATGATTCAAAACTATAATCTGGGATAATTTAAAACTATCTAGATCAGCATATCAATAAACTGCCTAGAGTCTGAAAAGACTATAAACTACCAAACCGATCAAGTTGGCAAGATCAGTATCCAGCAGTATCCTTCGTCACCACTCAGATTATTCTAGGTATTTGGATTTTCTCCTAGATCATCAATCCAGAAATCCCCAACCCTCTCTCTCATTCAAGCATTAAGGAAAAAAGTATTTTCAAGATGATACAAGATGCCAAGAAAAAGTTATTCGTCTCCATGGAGAAGTGAGGCTCTATCTGAAGCTCAAGTAAAGTTAAGAAAAGAAAAGAACCCTGTGTCCCCACACATTGCAAGAACCATCTCATTCTTTCTCTCCTTGATCTAATAAGCTGAAGCTCAAAAGGAAGTAGTAGCCAGTAACATGGTGAAGCCTCAAGAGAAGTAGTACATCTGAAGATCTACTCCCCAGGGTATAGAGAAAGCCACTGTTGACAATATATTAAAAACAAGTCGAAATATTCAAATAAATTCTTCAAGTTCAAGATATTATCTGAACCTTCAGTCTAGCTAAAGACCTTAAAGAAATGCATTGTCTAACCAAAGACTTTAAACTATGGAATCATTTATGAAATCAATGGTGATGCTGTCTGGGAATACCATAGTCATCTGCGATGAAGTATATTGAAGTTCTTAGTATAACTATAAAGTGCTTTAGTCCTTGACAAGACTCTAAAAGGTCTTGGACCTAAGCAAGTCTGTAAAAGGCTCTCTCTGTCCCTCTGGTTTCATGAGTTGGCAGATTACTCAACTCTATCATTCTCTTATCAAAGATTCCTTTTCGTCAAATAAAAAGTCTTATCACCCTTTTCTTTGAGATTCTGCATCAAACTCTTCATCATTCACCCTTCACAGAAAAGTCCTAAACATGACATGAAAACTGTTTGTCTCTTCCTCTTGATTTTATAGGTTTTGACAAGAAGATTCTCAAAACCCTTCTTCGTCTTTTGTCATATGCTTTCCATTGCAATATATGGAATTCTAATTGCCTTCCTTTTCCAGCCATACACAGAACTCTTGTTTCATTTGCAACTAGTATGGAATTGGGTCTCAAGAGTCACTGGAATGTCCTGGATATTATTCTTTGAGTTTGCCCTTAAGTACTGCTCTCCATTGAATATTGCTGCATCTGCCCAGTCCCCTCCCACTGCCCTTTATGATTGATTAATCATCAGTCCTTTATTGGATAATGATTTTCCTCCTTACAACCAACATGATTCTGATGCACAATTCTCCCTAATCTTTGGATGTCTGGAATCCATTCTAGAGATGGGGGAAGTGTTACAAATTGTATACAATACTTGATACAATGACTGCTATGCTTGCGTGCATGAGTACTCAATCATGACCTTTCCTGATCACATGACTTTCCTTGTTCTCTTCACATCGTCACATCTTCACCCTGTCATGTTATCACATCTCCTATTCTCTCCCTTCACACCTTCATAATATTACTGATCATATCTTCCATTCTGATCTCAATCCCTTCCTTCATCTCTGCCCTTACCCTCCAATCAGTATGATCATTCTCACGAATCCTGTAGGACCCTTGATGGGATCTCTGCCATGATCACTCCCTTGATTCTTCACATCTTGTGATCAATCTTCCATTTTAGATTAGACCCTGCACTTCATCTCTGCTTTGTTCCATTCTGATAGATGAAGATGCCTAACCTTTTACTCATGGACTATACTCTTTACCTTATCATCCTATAGCATTAATCTCTTATACTCTAGACCTCTGGTCACAGCTTGGTTTGTGTACATTCCTGTAATGTATAAGTAGTGGGGTTATGAGTAGGGCTGTTCCCCCAGCCTAATCCACTTGTTTCCTCACGTCCTACCCTGCCTACTAAGGTGGCCTAGTGACAACAGTCAAGTAAAAGATGTTATTTGTCTAGCCCTCTTCATTGAGCCCTAGGCATGAGACATTTGGAGATAAAGCCACTCCTTTCTTCCTCCCTTATTGTTTCATCATTCATCAATCCTGACTCTACTGAACCACCGACATTATGGCCAGTTAGCAAGCTTATTCAAGCGCTAGTACAGAACCCAGTACCTAGAAGAACGGAAGACATTTGTTGTATCAAGAACCATATCAAGAAACTACTAAAGACCACATGATGTAACCATTCATCATACTGGTTACTAATGTTATACCTGTGATCCCAAGAGGCTACTATTGCCATGTGGATCTTATTATATTAGTTATAGAATAATCCAGATATTTAAGCCATGAGTAGCACAGCGTCTCTCATTGGAACATATGTGAAGGTTATATGAACATACTCCCATATCTACAGTGACACCATCTTTGTTCTTAAGGATGGCAACCTGAAATCAGCCATGCAATTACCCAAGGCTCGGAACCCTCACCCCAAGAGCTGAACATGATTATGCTATCAATGTTAGGTTATAGTGTTAGGAGGAAGATGAAACCACAGTGCAATAGTCTATTGGTTATCAAGGACTTGCAAGAGTAGTCCTGGAGTTCACATCTAGAAGATAGTCCCACCTTGGTTCTCTCCTTTATCCTGTTCCCCCATCCTGCTGTTCAGCACTCTATACTTCTGGATATTATCTTGTACAGATTCATTGTTCGATCTCTGGTCATCTGCCAGGTTGGTTAGGTTTGTGGTTGAGTAGATGGAACTCTTCAGTTCTGCAACACTAGGTGGCACAACACTTGGATTAGACTTTCTTACGTGCCTGGTTTTGCATTGATCTAGTGTCTACCCCTCTTTCCAACTATTCTCTACTGTGCCACTCCATTGATCCTAATAACCATCTGATCCAGGCCAATATCAAGCTTGGCCCATATTCGCACTATTCAATTGAAGCCACACCTTTCTTAGGTTGGCCTGAAGAGATAGTAGAACCTATTGTCCCCAACTCACCCTCACCCATTCCCAACCACTTTTACGATTACATCGACTACTCAGATCCTATTAGCCAAGAGGATCTAGCAAACATCACAAGATATGTACTTTCTGAACTGAATGAGTTCAGCCAAGATTGGATTAGGTGGTGCTTGAAAGCTAGGTTCACTGTCGTTGGATAGAAGTACTTCGAGCGAAGGGAAGAACAGAGGCTTGCTAAAGTAACAGCTAAAGTAGCCCATTATGAAACCAAGCTTAAGGCCTTGAAAAAGAAAAAGGCAGAGCACAAGAAAAAGATTCTGGTTTACTCTACAAAGCGTCATTACAATTTATGCTCCTGCCCATATGCACTAAGGTCACTAGGCCCTGTAGCTTAGTAACAGTTTTCCAATATGCACTTTGACCCCTTTGCATTGTATCGAGGGACTCCTGATCTCAACAATGATTCTAATTCTCCTATCAACACCCCTCATTACTTACCACTAGCTTTACCTACATCTACAGCACCAAACATGTCCACTCAACAACAACTCACTGATATCCTTAACCATCTTGTTCAGCTAACATTGAACATAAACTCACAGTCACACCAGAAGGATGTTACCAAGAAAATCGCTGACTCAGGCAACTGGGATGGTAAAAGAGAAAATCTTCACCTCTGGTTAACTAAAGTACATGTTTGGCAAGATGTCCAGCAATGGGGCTCTGACAAGCTCCAATGTATTGTAGTGTTATCTAGATTCGAAGGAGGGCAAGCTGCACTATTTGCAAGACTTGAAATTGAAGAATGTATACATGGAGAAAAGAAATATACCCTCGATGCATAAGGAAATCCCACTGCAAATAGGAAAGAAGATTCAGCATGGCCAGATTGGGATGCTTTTAAGGCCAAAATTGCCTGATACTTCAGAATAGACTCTCTTGCACATGAGTCTTTCACAAAGCTTGAGAATTTAAGACAAAATGGATGAAACACTTTCGACTGGCTGTTTAGATTCAAAATGCTAGCAGATGAAGCAGAAGTAGCTGATGATTACTGTCTTGTCCTACTCAAAAGGTTAGTAGATCAGCCCATATACCATCAGGTTAATTTGTGGAAACATGATGCAACCTGGCAAGAATGGTGCACAAAAATTCTAGAGGTTGGTATGTTTTTTGAAAAAGAAAGAGAGGAATGTGGTAGCTTTAATACTTTCCAACCACATACCAATGTACCTTCTTCTTGGATCATGCAAAGACCCCAGCCACATCTATGGTCTCCTAACCAACAATATTCTGCATTATGTGGCCCTCCACCTTCTTACTTTACCACCACAGGCACCCAGCCTGGACAAGGGGCTTCTATGGACATAAGTGTCCAACAAACTACCCCTACAAATCTGAACTGACCCCCTACAATCAACAACCGCTTCACACCTCCCCATCTCTGCTATGGCTGTGGAAAACCCAGCCACATTCATGCTAACTGCCCAATGAACCCTAGAAGATTTGTAAGGCAGCAAGTAATATATGACCAATGGGGACAACCCTCCATTTATCATTCGCCTCCTATTGAACAGGAGTATGTTACTATGCAAATGATAGGCTTAGAATTTTCTGAAGAGGCTGATGAAAACAGATGGCATTTGGCTTAGCTATACGATATGCATGATTTTTATCAGGTCATGCAACAAACCACTATTCCTCCAGTGAGTTTGTACTCGCAGAACAGTGTTCCCTAGTCCATGTTATGACATTATATTCACCACTTGTACTTTGTGTCATTGAGTGTGTGCATGACTACTCTCAATGTACTTTGTGTTAGTATTAAGCATGACCTCTTATGATCATGTGACCTGAAGGTCACATGACTTCTCTTTCCCTAATCATGTGACTACTCCATCCCTTCACACTTTCACACCTTCACTCATCACATACATCACATCTTCACCCTCTTCACATCTTTATGACATTCATGAACTCACACTGATCATCTCAGATCTCTTTACACCTCATGGTTGAGGCATGCCTGCAATGCATCTTCCATTCCTTCATCTCTGCTCTCCCTGATCAGTATGACATCTCATCTAGATAATCTGATCTAGAACATGACCCTGCAGAACCTTTGATGGAATCTCTGCCATGATCCTTCTTTTGATCATTCACATCTTGTGATGATCTTCCATTTTATAGTAAGCCCTGCATTCATATCTGCTTCTAACTTCTTCTATGAATGCCTAACCTTTTCATCATGGACTATTACCTTTACCTTATCTACCAATAGCATTAATAGTATTATACCCTAGACTCAAGATACAGCTTGGTCTGTGCACCATTATGTAATGTATATAAGGGGTTGTGCAAGGGCTGTTGTCCCCCAGCCAAATCCACTTGTTCACCTCTCTCACTCTGCCTGCAAAGGTGGCCTAATGATGTTTAAGCTATAACAAGTAACAGAGTAGCTATTCGCCTACCTGGTCTTTGGACTGCCTAGGAGTGAGGCATTGCTTGGATGTGGTCTCACTTATCCTCCTCTCACTTATTCTTATTCTGTGTGGTCATGCCAGCTTAAGATATGGTCAAGACAAGTCACAGTCAAAACAACTTGAAGCCACATTCTTTGTAAAGTACTGCCAGTCTTTGTGATGGCACTAACTGATGTAGAAACCCCATGTGATGCAAGGCCTTATCACAAGGACCTACGGATGTTATACCTGCAGGTTGCATAGGTGTACACTGTTGGCTTCCCTTATCATATTGATGATAGTATTTATAGTTGTTCCTCCTTGCCTGCAGGCTTAGAGATAATCCTGTTGGGTAACTGTGTGAAGACCCCAGGATGGGGTGGCACCCCTGACCAGCTTTCAAGGTTGGCAACCTGAAGATAGCCATGTGATTACCCAAAAGCCCAACTCCTCGCCCTATGGCTCAACCACGATTATGCTAGTCTTATAGAAGCTAGTATTAGGAGAATGCATACTAGGTGCAATAGTCCTGGTAATACTGATGATGCAATAGTTAGTCAAGGTGTTGAAGATCACCCTTTCCTTACTTCCGACTTCCTATTGCTGTTTAAGCATTCTTCTTTCTGTGACTGCTCAAGAATTCTCTTGGTGATGCCAGATTGCCCGATGGGTTATAGGTGATGGATGATAGGCAGAGTTATAGTGTTTCTCTGGTCACTCAACAGTCCAGCACGTCCGCCCATGCTGTTTATATGACTAAAGAAGTCAAGGCATACTATCATGACAAGTGTTACACTTTTCTCCTTTACTATGTTTTTCTCTTTCTAGACTATGCTGCACCAATGTGCCACTCTTTTCCTTTGTCATCTCGAATGCTGACTCAGTCATTCTAAACCCTTGTGCCAGCTGTGTTTTTTCTTCCGCTCTTCGCTTCCGCACACAGCCCGGTATCCCTTCATCAGCATTCCCTTTTCTTTACCTTGTCATAACCTTGCCATAGCCTTACCACCACTCTCTTTATGCCATTGGCTACCACAGCCGTAGGAGCTCCCTTTATGCTATTGGCTACCCATATCTCGGTATTATCTCACGATTCCTTTATGCCATTGGCTGCCGCTAGTACAGTAGCTCTACTTACGCTATTGGTTACCGCTACTCGGATATACTCTCATGCCTGCCCTTCATCAGAGTTCAGGGCATCCTATGAGTACTTATACACGCCCCCGCTGTACAATATCTTAGCTTTCGTCTCCCTTGTACTTCATTAGTACTAGGCCCTTGTCCAATCTACGCTTTACTCTCACCTTGACCCGTCGTGCCTCGTCTCTATGACTCGGCAACCCTCGACATCCTAGACTTTATCACTAGGTGAACCCTTGAAGGAGTGTTATACAATACGCCCTCCATCCCCTGTACTTGACCTCTGACCCGGCCTAGTCTTTCAAGGGCTACACGCTGTTCTACCCGGTTAACACATAACAAAAGACAAAAGCTATTCTAACGCGACTAGTCTTAACTAGTTCACTCTCGACGACACAATGTTGCAACAACCCCGACCCCCTAGACCCACTGTCAACTCTTGGTGGTCCCCATGAACCAACCAAGCACTAGCTCAGTCTTCTTCTGATAACAACGAAGACTCTCACTCGGACATAGATTCCGACTCAGGTATCACCCCCTCGAATCCAGTTGCTGATCAGCTCGCCACCGCCCTTAGCCACACTCTATCGGCCCAGGCATCCATTCCTTGTGTACCCACACTGCCATCTCCACTCCCAGTTCACTGACATCTCGCATTTTCCCCCACTACCACCTTTACCCCAGCGCCAGCCATGTTCAGTGCAGCAAAACCCATCAAACTCCATCTTGGCACTCCCGAGCACTTTGATGGTGACCACAGGAAAGCTCTGCCATGGCTCAACATGGTTATGTTCTACCTCGCAGTCAACGAGGACGTTTACAACACCTCTGCAAAGAAGATCACCTTCGCGCTCTCATTCATGACCAAGGGCTCCGCCACCACATGGGCCCAAAACTTCCGCCTCAAGGCATACGACACTGCCACCAGTGCCATTGACATGGGCACATACCAGAACTTCCTCAAGGCGTTCCGAGAATCCTACCAGAACCACCAAGTCATGGCCGATGCCATCAGTTGGCTCGCCACCACCCGCATAACCCTCAACAAGAAGAAGGAATACAAACCTTCAATCCAGGAATACAATGCCAAATTTGCGACCAAGAAGTCCGAAGCCAAGATCACTGAGAACCAAGTTCTCATCAGCTACTATGCCGCCACCATCCCCATCTCCATCATGCGCCGCATCTACGGTATGGAAAAAGTCCCCACCACCATCAAAGAATGGATGACACGTGCCGCCGCATTCATCTCCCAGCATGAGTGAGCCAATTGCGTTGCTCAACAATCCCTTAGACTGCGTCAGTTCCAACCTTTCCACACAACTCACACCCCCACCAAAGATCCGAATGCCATGGATGTTGACGCCGTCCACATCAACAAACTCACCCCCAAAGAATGGAAGAGGTGCTTCAACCTCAACCTTTGCTTCCAGTGCTGACAACCCAGCCACCGAACTGACGCCTGCCCCAAGTACAAGAACAACAAGACCACTTCCTCCCCTCCAATGACGAAGAAGACTCGAGGGATCACCTCGCACACACCCTGTGTCAAGGAACTCATCGACTTGGCAGATAAAGACGAGGGGACAGCCACCATCGGTAGAACACAGGGTTTTTAAAGAGGGGATTGCTTAAGACACATAGCTCTCCCCCTCCTCCCGTGTACGCTAAAGTAGAAGAAATCAATAGGCACTCATTGTCTCTCTTGGTCAATCTACTCGTATCCACAAAACGAAGCGTCAATGCCACTGCCCTCATCAACAGTGGGGCAGAAATTAACTGCATCGACTGGCACTTCGCCAGATGAAACAACATCCCCCTCACAAAGCTCGACAAACCCATCAGAATTGCTAATGTCAACGCTTCTCTCAACAAGCAAGGAACCACCAAATACGGTGCCGATATCTACCTCACCATCAGAGATATCATGCACAAAGTACACTTTGTAGTGATCCACTGCAGATCCAATAACCTCATCCTCGGCGCACCATGGCTGCGCAAAATCAACCCCTGAATTGACTGGGCCACCAAGGTGGTTAAAATCAAATGATCCATGGACCAATCCCGAAACTATGCCCGCCTCCACTTCCACATCCCCACCAAACCCTTCCCAACCTGGAAAGTTCGCATCACCCAGGAAGAAACTCCCCATTTCTTTAGGTACCTCAACCGCTGGCAACCAGAAGAACAAATCGTCCACAACATCCAATCTTTTAACCGAATATGGAAAATAGGACAACGATTTATTAGGGCAATGACATTGACCAATCTTGCCATCGAAGCCCTTCAACATAAACCCAAGGTCACTCTCCCCGACAGGTACAGTGCATTTGCAAATGTCTTCTCCGAACCCACCGGCATCCAACTTCCCCCTTTATGGTCGTATAACCATGAAATCAATCTTCACAACACCTTCAAACCCAGGATTAGCAAGATCTATCCTCTGAACCCCGAGGAAAGAATCGCAACAGAGGGGTTCATCGACGAAAATCTCAAAGCTGGCAAAATACGACCTTTCAAATCACCTCAAGCATCACCCTTTTTCTTTGTCAAGAAAAAGGACGGTAAATTACGGCCATGTCAAGACTACTGCTATGTCAACGAACACACCGTTTGAGACGCCTACCCTCTACCTCTCATCTCCAACCTCATGGACAAACTGAAAGATGCCAAGGTATTCACCAAGTTTGACATTCATTGGGGATACAACAACGTCAGGATCAAGGAAGGACACCAATGGAAAGCTGCCTTCATCACCCATAAAGATCTCTACGAACCCACCGTTATGTTCTTCGGTCTCTTCAACTTCCCAGCAACATTCCAACACTTCATGAATGAATTCTTTGCAGATCTCATAGCCAAAGGAGGGTTGGTAATTTACATGAATGACCTGCTCATCTTCTTCCCTGACCAGGCAACTCATGATGAACAAACCTGCCACGTCCTTGAATGGATGCAGCAACTCAACCTCCGGCTCAAACTTGAGAAATGCAACTTCAATAAGACAGAAGTTGACTATCTTGGCATGGTCGTCAAACCTGGGCAAATCGCAATGGACCCAATCAAACTCAATGGTATCGCCAAGTGGCCCCAACCTCAATCCGTAAAGAAAGTGAGGTCATTCCTAGGGTTCACTAACTTCTACCGCAGATTCATCCCCAATTACTCCACCCTCATCTGCCCATTGATCGAGCTGACGAAGAAAACCCAACCTTGGGAATGAACGGAATCCTGCTGTTACAAACTCTTTGCTGGACTTGTACGATTTCATTCTTTTTCCTTTATCTTATCTTATCTTCTAGCATCACATGACTAGGTCACGTGACTTGTCACATGATCGATCACATGATTGGTCTAGACCTATGATGTCATCAATGATGTCATGCCTGCATGCAACCTCATGTTGAGGTCCAGGCCCTTATCTTTCATTTCCGTCTCATGAGAGACTTCTTTTCATTTCAGTGTCTT
>JBBPJS010001484.1:0-10683 GCA_038088835.1 Singerocomus rubriflavus
ATCTTTTGAGAGATGTTCAACATCTTACAGAGATCTGAAGTGAAGGCAGAGATGAACTGTGATCCTCGATCAGAGATGATGAAGGATGGGAGTTCATAAAGACACCATACATTATCCCTGAATAGTTTAGCAAGATCAAAAGAGGAAATAGACTTAGAACAAGGAACAAATACAACTTCTTTTGAGAAATGGTCGACAATGATGCAGACAGAGTCATTGCCATTTAACTCTGGAAACCCAGAAACAAAGTCAATAGAAATATCCTTCCAAGGTATGAATGCTATTGGAAGGGGAAGATGTTTTACTCCTGACAAGTGTTGCTTTCCTTTGAAAATTGCACAAGCTTGACAAGAGTAAATATACTGCTTGATATCACCAGTGATATCAGGCCATGTAAAGTAACAAGTGATTAAGTGATGGGTATGATCTTTGTCAGAATATCCACCAACTGGGGAATCATGGCACAAAATTATACACTGCACCTGAAGGTCTTTAGGAACATATATTTTATTTTCTTTAGATCTGAAGAATTCTCCATCATATTCAAATAATGAAGGAATATCATCAGAGCAGAATTTTGTGCTGTTTTTGATTTTTTCTATGAAAGAAGAGGAAAGAGTGATATTGTGAGCAAAACTAGCTGGTGGCAGCATGGTAACATTGGTATTGATTTTTTCTGCTGCATCACCATAGTCAGGTTATTGGAAGAAGGTATCTGCTTGACCATTTTGCAAGCTGGGTTTATAAGAAATCTGGAAATTGAACTCTAACAAAAAAGTGTGCCATCTTGCCTGTCTTGCAGACAAGTCTTGGGGCTTTTTCCAGAACTCTAAGTTCTTATGATCAGTCCAGATTTCGAAGGTTAGTAGACCTATTAAATAGTGCCTCCATTCTTTTAAGGCACAAATAATAGTGAGCAACTTCTTGTCATATATAGGATAGTTGTGTTCTTCCTTCAAGAACAAATGTGAATAAAAGGCATATGGATGCCACAAGTCATTATCACATTTCTGTAATAAGACTGTACCAGTTGCTAGATCAGAAGCATCTGCTTCAATTCGCATAGGTTTCAAAGTGTCAGGGAAGACAAGGAGGGGAGCAGATGTGAATTGTTGTTTAAGCTTATCAAAAGCTTGCTGCTGTGATTCTGACCAGCAGAAATCAATATCTTTCTTTGTGAGACTTATTAAGGGTTTCAAGATCTCAGCAAAGTCTTGTATAAAATGATGGTAGTAGTTGCACAATCCCAGAAAGGATTGCACATCTTTGGGCTCCTTGGGGATAGGCCAATCAAGGATTGCATCAACCTTTCCTTTCTGCATCTCAACTCTGTCCTTGAAAACTACCATACCTAGAAAGTCTACCTTTTCCTGGAAGAAATGACATTTGGATGGCTTGGCATACAAATCATTATCCTGTAATTGTTGTAAGACTTCCTAAACAATATTTTCATGTTGTTTACAAGTCATTTTCTTCATGAAGATATTGACATCATCTAAATAAATTAAAATGGTTGCCCACATGTCTCTATAAATATCATTCATTATTTGTTGAAACATTGCTAGGGAGTTAGTCATTTCAAAGTACATAATGAGAGGTTCATAGGCACCTTCAGGGGTAATGAATGCTCCTTTCCATTTGTCACCTTCTTTAATCCTTATGTTATTGTATCCTCAACAGAGATCCAAAGCGGTGAACATATCAGCACCTTTAAGCTGATCGATAAGAGTGGAGATTAAAGGGAGAGGGTAGGCATTTTTTATAGTGCCTTTATTAAGATAATGGTAATCCATTACCATTCTTTTCTTTCCATTCTTTTTGGGAATAAAGAAAACAGGAGCTGTCTGTGGAGATTTGAAAGGGCAAATATAACCCTTCTTTAATTTTTTAGACAGAAAAGTGTGAACTTCTTCCTGTTCTTGTTCCGATAAGGGGATGACCCTTTCCTTTTTGGGCACAAAGTCTTCTTTTAACTTGATAGCATGATTCTAGGGTTTCCTTTCAGGCATTCTTTTAGATTCTTTTTCTGAAAAAATGTCTAGGAAATCATGATATGCCTTAGAAACTTGCATTTTGAGTTCTTTTTGCTCTTCAATGGTCATATGATGCATTTGCCAAGCAAATTGGGAGTATAAGTTACAATGAGCTGTGCATTTAGGGAATGAAATAGTTTTTTTAACCCAATTGATATTAGAGTTGTGGTGAGCAAGCCAGTCATAATCTATAATAATATGATGTGTTCCCAAAGTAGAGACCAAAGCATCTAGTGCTTTAGTGTGACCTTGAATAGTGATAAAGAGTGTAACATAATGCGAGATAGAATTTTGAAAATTCTTGAAACCATCTGCATTAATAGCATCTAAGGGTTTGGGCAGGGGTTATATGAGTAACCTGTATTGTTTAACAACACATTGATCAATAAATGTGTTACAAGCCCCTGAGTTGAGGAGAGCTTTCAACTTGACTAGATAATTATTGTTTTTGTATTTTACATTTATTTGACATGGGACATTAAATTCACCATGATGAGATAATGAGCTAGAGGGTTTATAAGTTATAAAGCAAACTTTTACTCACCTTAGCAGGGAATTAAGCACACTATATTTTAGATCTGGTGCCATGCTTAAATGAAATGCCCTAATGGATACACCAAAAGTGGTTTTGATTGCAGAGTCCAGCTCTGAGCTATCAAATTCATTAGTAAGAAAAGAAGATTGTAAACTAGAATTGTCAGATGAAATGGAAGAGATAGGTAAAAGTCCTTGACCAGTGGCACCCCTATTACCATTGGTCTTGTTTAATTTAAAGAGATATTGTTGGCAGCAGCATTTTGAGCTTTAGCTGCAAACTTGTCTCTATAGTAGGCCTTGGCTTCATTAGTCATATAGACAGCATGGGCTGACATGCTGGATTGGGGAGTAGATTGGAAATAGGAAGGACCAGCCTGAGGAACCTGAGCTTGTTGAAACATGGCAACTGAATCTCACATATCATAGAGTTGGGTGCTGTGCCACCCATTCTCATCTGCTTCCTTAGAAAATTCCATTCCTACCATCTGGGTCATAACATACTCAGGTTGTTCTGGAGGGGAGTGATAGAAAGAAGGCTATCCCCATTGATCATACATCACTTGTTGTCATACAAAATAATGAGGGTTTGTGGGACAATTCACATGAATATGTTCTGGTTTGCCACAACTATAACAAAGGCGAGGGGGTGTAAACTGATTATTAATAGGTGGGGGTCAATTAGCTGGAGTGGTTTGTTGGACACTTATGTCCATGGGAGTGCCATGTCCAGGTTGAGTCCCTATGGCAGTGAAGCAGGGAGGTGGAGGGCCACAAAGTGCAGATTATGGTTGATTTGAAGACCAAAGCCTTGGCTGTGGACGTTGCATAATGCACAAAGGTGGCATGTTGGTGCATGATTGAAAGGTATTGAAATTACCCTGTTCTTCTCATTCCTTTTCAAATGACATATCGACCTCTAAGATCTTGGTACATCATTCTGACCAGATGGTGTCATGTTTCCACAAGTTGACTTGGTGGTAGATTGAATAATCCACCAATCGCTTAAGAAGAACTAGACAGTAATTGTCTGCAACTTCAGCTTCATTAGCAAGCATTTTGAATTGTGACAGCCAATTGAAGGTGTTGCAACCATTCTGTCTAAGATTCTTCAACTTGGTGAGTGACTCATGTGCTAATGAGTCAATTCAAAAGTATCATGTAATCTTAGCTTTAAGTGCATTTCAATCAGGCCACACAGCATCTTCTTTCCTATTGGCAGTAGGATTGTCATGTTGATCTAGAATGTATTCTTTTTCCCCATGCATACATTCTTCTATTTCAAGTCTTGCAAACAATGCAGCTTAACCTTCTTCGAACCTAGATAATACTGCTATACAACAAAGCTTATCTGAGCCCTATTATTGCATGTCTTGCCAGATCTGGATCTTAGTGAGCCAGAGATGTAAGTTTTCTCATTTACCATCCCAGTTGCCAGGGTTGGCGATTTTCTTGATAATGTCTTTTTGGTGTGATTGGGAGTTAATATTTAACATGAGTTATATAAGATGGTTGAGAATGTCCACAAGTTGCTGTTAAGTGAACATATTTGGTGGAGTGATAGAAGTAGGTGATGCAGGTGGAGAATAATGTGGAGTGTTTAATGGAGAATTGAAATCATCATCAGGATCTGAAGTCCCATAATATAATGCAAAAGGATTGAAATGCATATTGGTTAACTAATCTAGACAACTGGGCCTAGAGATCATAATGCATATTGACAGGAATGTAGATTGAAACAATGCTTAGCTCCAAGTAAAGCTATCTTCTTCTTGTGCTCTGACTTCTTTTTCTTCAAAGCCTTAACCTTCACCTCAGCAGCTTCTAACTTTCTGTTAGTCCTACCAAGACATTCTTTCTTATGATGTGTAAAATACTTGTTAACAACAGGAGTAAAGTGCTTGGATAAGCACCAGTTGATTCAGTTGTTAGGAAGAGCTGGTTCAGGTAAAACAAGGTTATGAATCTGTGCTAGATCCTTGAAGTTGATCTGATTCTTATAATCGAGGTAATCATACAAGCCAAAGGGTACAGGAGAAGGGTCATAGGAAAGAATGCAGTGAGGACCCCAAATCTGGGGGTTGCAAGTGGGAAGATTGGTGTAAGGACCAGCGATGGTCCAATGGTCACGTTTTTTGTTACTAAGAGGGTACTGAGCATATAGATCAAGTTTAACATCTTCAACTGGTGAATGATCATTTGGGTCGACAAAGTGGCTATGAAAGCAAGGCAGATACTGTAAAGATGGAGTAGTAGACACTAATTCACAAGATCAGGCACTAAGCAAGTCTAATCCAAGTGTTGAACCATCTAGTGAAACACTATACTTCTTGAATAACAGTTGCAACTTGAGCTAGTGATGCAGACATCATGTAGGGTCTTGTCACAAAGTCCACATAGACACAAAGATAGAATGGTAGTAAAGGGTAAGGGAGTAATATCCTTAAGATCTCAACCTACTAGGAGGTGAATAACCAAGTGGATTAAACTGAGGGGAATTAATTGAATACACCCTGTATTTATACTACAGAAGGATGTGCACAGACCAGGTGACATCATAGATAAGAGATAGCAAAGATAGAAAAGAAGAAGTGGAAATTAATGCCATGAGGCATTAGAATGGAAGAGAAGGAAAGAAGTAATGGAAATGAAAAAAAGGCTTCTTTCATAAACAGAGATTAAAGAGGCTATGTCCATGAGGCAGCCTGCAGGCATGACATCATCAGTCTAGGCCTGATCATGTGATCAGTCATGTGATGAAGATAAGATGAAAGATCAAGAGATAAGATAAGATAAAAGAAAAGAAAAAATAAAGTGCAAAGGAAATGTAAATGTATGATGTTATAACACTCCTCTTTTCTTATTATTCCATTGTATTGATTCTCGCACCACTGAACAGCCAACATCAGACCAGTGAGCCAACTCATACCTTATCTAGTTCAGAACCCAGAACCTATGAAAGTACAGAACTCATTCATTGAAAGTAACAGAATCTTCAATGATCAAACCCATGTGATGCAAGACTCTATTGAACCAGTCTAGCAGATGTTATACCTGTGGGCACTTTAGACTACATTGCCATGTTGCCCTCATCATATTAACATGTATACAGAACCAGTAACTTAAGCCATGAGTAGTACTACACTCTCATTGGAACATCCATTGGGTTATTGAACATACTACAGATCTATGGTGATACTGCTCTTGTTCTCAAGGATAGCAACCTGGTAACAGCTATGTAATTACCCAAGGACCAGAACCCTCAACCCAAGGTCTGACAACAATTATGCTATTGATGTTAGGTCTCTAGTATTAGGAGAAAGCTGGAATACTATTGCAAGAGTATAGTATTGAAAAGGACTTGCAAGAGTAGTCCTGGAGCTCATGATTAGGAAGTCCCCCCAACATGCAGTCCTCTTTTCATATCTGCATTCCCTCCTGCTATTCTAGCACTGTTCCTCCTATCTGACATTCTTAGTTCAAGCCCCATAACATTCATCTGGTCATCCACTGGGTTGATTGGATTGTTTGGCAGAGTAGCATAACTCTTTGGTTTCACAACACTTACTCAGAAGTAAAAGCTGCACTCAAAGAGACTCATCATAAGATGTTAAATGCTTCACACCCTCTCATCATCTTTACTCCATCAATTGGTCAACAGGTTTGGCTCTCTACAGATAATCTCCATCTTTCTTATTCTGTCTGTAAACTAACTCAGAAATGGCTAAACTCATATAAGATTTTTGAAAACTTGCCAAACACATTATGTTTGGACCTGCCAAAATGACTTTGGATTCATCCAGTTGTCAACATTTCTCAGATTAAACCCTACCATGAAACATTGCCTGGTCAACCTGTTTTATGACCAGATGCAATTATCATCACTCAAGAAAAAGATAAGGAATATGAAGTGGATCACATCTGTGCTTTATGCATGCATGATGATACTCTTCAATATCTGATACACTAGAAAGGGTGGGATGACTCAGATAATACTTGAAAACCTGCTAATTATCTGCAAAATGTGTTATAACATCATACATTTCCTTTACACTTTTTCACTTTTCACTTTTATCTTATCTCTTGATCTTATCTTTCTTATCTTATCTTCATCACATGACTAGGTCAGGTGACAGGTCACGTGATTGATCACATGATCAGGCCTAGATCAATGATGTCATGCATGCAGGCTGCCTTATGGGCATAGCCTCTTTAATCTCCATTTATAAAAGAAGCCTTTTTTTTATTTTTATTGCTTCTTTCCTTCTCTTCCATTCTGATGCCTCATGGCATTAATCTCTGTTACTTCTTTTTCACACCTTATCTATGATGTCACTTGGTCCATGCACATTGTACAGTAGTATATATATGGGGTGTATTGTGATTAACTACCCTCAGTCTAATCCACTTGGTTAATCACCTCCTAGCAAGATTGAGACCTAAGGATATTACTCCCTTACTCATCTACCATTTCTTCTTTACCTCTGTGTGCATATCTGTGTGGCCTTTGTGGCAAGACCCTACATGGTATCTGTGAAGCATCCTCAAGTTGTTCCTGTTCCAGAAGTACTGTGTTTTGCTAGATGTCGCAACACTTGAATTAGACTATTAATGTGTCCAGTCTTGCATTGATTAGTGTCTACCCCCTTATCCAACTACTCTTTGTTGTGCCACTCTGTTGATCCTAATGACCATCCAGTCCAAAGGAACATTGAGCTTGGCCCCTACTCACATTACCCTATCGAGGCCACTCCTTTCTTAGGTTGGCCAGAAAAACTTGTGGAACCTGTCATTCCCAACTCTTCTACCCAGAACATTTTTATGACTACATCGACTACTCTGACCCTTTTTCCCATGAAGATCTTGCTAATGTAACTCATTACGTTTTATCTGAACCACAAGAGTTTAGCCAAGAGTGGATCAAGTGGTGTTTAAAGGCTAAGTTTACTATTGTTGGTCAAAAGTACTTTGAGCATTGTGAAGAGGAAAGGTTAGCAAAGGTAGAAGCTAAGGTTAAGCATTACAAGACCAAGCTCAAGGCCCTAAAGAAGAAGAGGGTAGAGCACAAGAAGAAGAATCTCGTCTATTCTACTAAATGTTGTTATAATCTCCATTTCTGCCCCTATGCTCTTAGGTCTCTGGGCCCTGTAGCCTAGATACACTTACCAATATGCATTTTGATCCTTTCACCTCATATAGAGGAACCTCTGAACCAGACGAAGGGTTTAGTTCTTCCACATTACATTACTCTTCCCCAGCTTTACCTACCTGATATTTATCTCCCTCACCACCACCAAGAATGTCTACCAGTCAGCAGCTTGCAGATATTCTTAACCATCTCGTTCAGCTTATACTAAACATAAACTCGCAGTCACATCAAAAGGATGTAATAAAGAAAATTGCCAATCCCAGGAATTGGGATGGTAAACATAAAACTTAAGGCTGTGGCTTACTAAGGTTCATGTATGGCAAGATATCCAATAATGGGGCTCAGATAAGCTCCGTTGTATTGCAGTCTTGTCTAGATTCGAGGGTGGACAAGCAGCACTCTTTGCACATCTAGAAATAGAGGAGTGTATGCAAAAAGAAAAAGAATACATCCTCGATGCCCAAGGGAATGCTATGGCAAACTAAAAAGGCGATACAGCATGGCCAGATTGGGATGCTCTCAAAGCAAAAATTGCCCATTACTTTAGGATTGACTCATTAGCTCATGAGTTGCTAACCAAGCTAGAAAACTTAAGACAAAATGGATGCAATATCTTTGACTGGCTTTCTAAATTCAAAATGTTGGCTGACGAAGCAGAGGTAGCAGATGACTACTGCCTAGTACTTCTCAAATGACTAGTTGATAGACCTATCTATCATCAAGTGAATCTTTGGAAGCATGATGCCACTTGGATGGAATGGTACACCAAGATTTTAGAAGTTGGCATATCTTTCAAGAAAGAAAGGGAAGAATGTGGAAATTTCACAACATTCCAACCTCGATCCAACATGTCACCTCCTCAAATCATGCAAAGACCTCAGCCTAGGCTTTGGTCCCCTAATCAATCATATTCAGCACCATGTGGTCCTTCTCCACCTTATTTTACTGCTACTGGTACTTAGCCAGGATAAGGGGCTCCTATGGACATTAGTGTCCAACAAACAACTCTGTCTAATCCAAACTGACCTCCCACCATCAATAATAGATTCACACCCCCTCAACTTTGCTATGGTTGTGGCAAACCTGAGCATATTCATGCCAATTGTCCAACCAACCCTCGACAATTCATACAACAACAAGTTATGTACGATCAATAGGGTCAACCTTCTGTTTACCATTCTCCTCCTGTGGAACAGGAGTACATAACCACTCAAATGATAGGTACAGAATTCTCTGAGGAAGCTAATAATGATGGGTGGCATTCCGCTCAACTTTATGATATGCGTGACTCGTACCAAGTCATGCAGCAAACAGTTGTTCCTCCAGCAAGGTTGTCCTTGCAGAACAATGCACCCCAGTTCAGCATGTCTGCCCATGCTGTTTATATGACTGATGAAGCTGAGGTGTACTATTGTAACAAGTTTGCAGCAGAAGCCTGTTAAGCCACTGCAAACAACATTTCTTTAAACTAAGCAAGACCAAAGATGATAGGGGTATTAATGGTCATGGACTCTTACTTAATTCTTCTTGTACTAACATTTCTAGTTCTTCCTCTACTAATGTATTTGATAGTTCTGAGCTGAACTCAGCAATCAAAATAGCTTTCGGCATATTCATTAGGGTGTCTCATTCGAGCGCAGCACTGGATCTCAAACATAGTGTGCTTAATTCCCTATTAAGATGAGTCAAAGTTCATTCTATAACTTATAAACCCCCTAGCTCTCTTTCTCATCATGGGGAATTCAATGTCCCATGTCAAATCAATGTAAAATACAAAAACAATGACTGTCTAGTTGAGTTAAAAGCTCTTCTTGACTTAGGGGCTTGTAATACATTCATTGACCAACGTGTTGTCGAACAATACAGGTTACCTATACAATCTCTGCCCAAACCACTAGATGTGATAAATACAGATGGATCCAAAAATCTTCAAGGATCTATCTCTCACTATGTCACTCTTTTCATAACCATTCAAGAGCACACTGAAGTATTGGATGCTTTAGTCTCTACTCTTGGAACACATCATATTATTATAGGCTATGATTGGCTTGCTCACCACAACCCTAACATTAACTGGGTTGAAAAAACTATTTCATTCCCTAAATGCACTTTACACTGTAATTTATACTCTCAACTTGCTCAACAAATGCATTAGATGACCATAGAAAAGCAAAAGGAACTCAAAGAGCAAGTTCCCAAGGCTTATCATGATTTTCTAGATGTCTTCTCTGAAAAAGAATCAGAAAGGATTCCAGAAAGAAAATCTTGGGACCATGCTATTGAGTTAAAAGAAGATTTTGTGCCCAAAAAGGGAAGGGTTATTCCACTTTCAGAACAAGAACAGGAAGAAGTTCACACTTTTTTGTCAAAAGAGCTAAAGAAAGGATATATTTATCCTTCTAAATCTCCACAGATGGCTCCCATGTTCTTTATTCCAAAGAAAGATGGAAAGAAATGTATGGTAATGGATTACCATTACCTTAATGAAGGCACAATCAAGAATGCCTACCCTCTCCCTCTTATCTCCACACTTATCAATCGGCTTAAAGATGCTGATATGTTCACCACTTTGGATTTACGTTGGGGATATAACAACATAAGGATAAAAGAAGGCGACGAATGGAAAGGAGCATTCGTTACCCCCGAGGGCGCCTATGAACCTCTGATCATGTATTTTGGCATGACTAATTCCCCAGCTACTTTCCAGCAGATGATGAATGATATCTATGGAGACATGTGGGCTTGTGTTTTAATTTATTTAGATAATGTCAACATCTTTATGAAGAAGATGTCTAAAGAACAGCATGAAAACATTGTTTGAGAAGTTCTCCAACAACTTAGAGATAATGACCTATATGCTAAGCCATCAAAATGTCATTTCTCTAAGGAAAAAGTAGACTTTCTAGGAATGGTAGTATCTAAAGATGGAGTAGAGATGCAGAAAGGAAAGGTCAATGCAATTCTAGA
>JBBPJS010001485.1:0-10672 GCA_038088835.1 Singerocomus rubriflavus
AAACCAGTAAAGATCATGTGACATATTCCTCATCGTACCGAATACTGATGTTATACCTGCGACCACGAGAAGCTCTTACTGCTGTGATGGTCTTATCATATTAGTTCTAGCTTTACAGATATTTAAGCCACAAGTAGCATCGCGTCTCTCGTTGGAACATACGTTGGGGTTATACGAACATACCCACGTATCTACGGTGACACCGACTTCGTTCTCAAGGGTTGCAACCTGGTAATAGCTACGCGATCACCCAAGGACCGGAACCCTCGCCCCAAGGTCCGAACATGATTATGCCTTTCCCATTAGAGGTTAGGTATTAGGAGGAAGACAGAGTACCGTTGCAAGAGTACGGTTACTATCAAGGACTTGCAAGAGTAGTCCTGGAGCTCTAGAGACAGAAGATCCCCCGACGCGCAGTCCTTCTCTCTATCCGCAGACCTTACGACTGTTCAAGTCCCATCCCTCTTACCGACATCAATGGTTAAAGCCCTGTACCGAGATCTCTGGTCGTCCGCCGGGTTGGTTGGGTTGTTTGGCAGAGTAGCGTAACTCTTTCGGTTCCGCAACAGGGAGAATCTAAGATGATTGGTGTGATGTCATGATGGTCATGAAAAAGTGAAAAGAGTGAAGATATGATACATGTGAAGGGTAAAGGCATGAAAGTGTGAAGGGACAGAGTAGTCACATGATCAGGGATGTGGAATGTCATGTGACCCGAAGGTCACATGATCATGAGAAGTCATGCCCATGTGCTAACACAAAGTATGCAGGGAGTAATCATACACACTTGATAACACAAAGTACAAGTGTGAGTGTAATGTCATAACATATACATGCATGATGACTGCTTGCTTGCAATGCTTGAGTGCATATTTCATGACTTTCATGACTTATGACTTTTCCTGATCATGTGACCACATCATCCCTTCACATCATCATGCCTTCACCTGTCATGGTGATCACATCTCAATCCTCTCTTTCTTGCCTTCATGACCTCACTAATCATTCTTCCATTCCACCACACCTCATGTTCCTCATTTCCATCAACCCTTGATTGGTATGACATCTCATCTAGATTGATTATCTAGATCATGACCCTGCAGAACCCTTGATGGAATCTCTGCCACAATCCTCTCCCTGATCTTTCACATCTTGTGATTGATTTTCCATTTCTCTCTTTTTGCCTATATCCTCATTTCTGATCTTCTTAGATGAAGGCCTTACCTTTACCTCATGAACTTTACCCTTTACCCTAGCATAGCCTTCCTTGATTACCATATACCCTAGACCAGATGCAGCTTGATCTGTGCACTCTCATGTACTGTATATAAGGGGTTATGAGTTGGCTATTGTCCCCCAGTCTAATCCACTTGTTACTTCTTCTACCCTACCTGCATAAGGTGGCCTAGTGAAGTCAAGACTTGTAGCTGGACTCTATTTGCCTACCAGTCCTTCATTGGATCCCTAGCAGTGAGGATGTCCTGAAGATAAAGCTAACCTCCTTTCCTCTCCCTTATTGTTCATATCCTTGCAAGCTTATATTCTGTCCATTACTTGAACCTCAACTGGAAGTATGAAAGACATTTGTTGTACCAAGAATTGTCTCAAGAAAGTATTAAAGATCACATAACTCAAGAGCTCAAATGTCCCCTCTTGAAGATGTTATATCAGCATTTTATATAGGTGTACACTGCTGTTGGATCTTATTATATTAACCATTTTTGCATCATAGATAAGTTATGCCCTCAAGTAGCACCATGTCTCTCATAGGAAGATACTTGAGGTTATAGTACAAATCCAGTATATATAGTGGCACTGCCTTTGCTTTCAAGGATGGCAACCTGGAGAATAGCCATGTGATTACCCAAGGCTCAGAACCCTTGCCTCAAGAGCTAAACATGATTATGCCTAGTATATTAGATCTAGATATTAGGAGGAAGTTAGGAGCTGGCTGTTGTGGAACTGAAGAGTTACACTACACTGCCAACTAATCAACCAACCTGGCAGATAACCAGATGAGCAGTATGGGGCTAAACCTTGAGTGTTGGATAAAAGAGAGTGCTAGAACAGCAGGAAAGGGAAACAGGATAAGAAGAGGACAGAGTTGGGATGTCTTTAGATAGGAACTCCAGAACTACTCTTGCAAATCCTTTCTAGCAATTGTACTCTTGCAACAATGCTCTGTCTTCCTTCTAATATGATGACCTAATATGTATCACATAATTGTGTTCAGCTCTTGGGGTGAGAGTTCCAAGCCTTGGGTAATTGCATGGCTGTTTCCAGGTTGCCATTCTTAAGAACAAAGTCAGTGTCACCATATATTGTGGGTATGTTCTATAACCCCAGTAATGTCCCAATGAGGAGCACAATGTCACTCATGGCTTAAATATCTGTGAATGCTACTAATATGATAAGATCTACACAGTAGTGATAACCTATTAGGATTGCAGATATAACATCAAGGAATGTTACAATAGAGGTTCCTTGTTATATGGTCTTTGATAGTTTCAGGTTCAGTTCTTGATACAACAAATGTGTTCCATACTTTCTGATACTGGGTTCTGTTCTGAATGAGGTATGAGTTGGCTCACTGGTCTGACATTGGCAGTTTGGTGATGTAAGGTATAATATGATGGGAAAGAGGATGAGAAGGGTTAGCTTTATCTTTAGATATGCCTCACTCCTAGAGATTCAATAAAGGACCAGTAGGTGAATAGCTGTCTTTTACTTGAGACTTCACTAGGCCACCTTGGTAGGCAGAGTAGAAGAGGTACTAACAAGTGGATTAGGCTGGGGGAACAGCCCTTATCATAACCCCTTTATATATGGTACAGAAGAGAACACAGACCAAGCTGTGACTCTGAGTCTAGGGTATATGTGATTAATGCTACTGGCTACTAGGGTAAAGGGGAAGAGTCTATGAGGAGAACATTAGGCATTCATATGGAGTGGGAATGTGAAGAGCAGATATGAATGCAGGAAATAAAATGGAAGAGAAGATTGATCATAAAATGTAACTGATTGGGGAAGAAATTGTGGCAGAGATCCATCTAGGGTCTTGCAGGGTTTGTGATTGAGATGTTATCTAATAGAAGATCATACTGATCAGATGGTAAGGATGGAAATGAAGAAGGGGAGGTGATCAGAAATGGAAGATTGATTGATGAGGTCATAATGATGTAAAGGGAGAGGAATGTGATGATGTGAGGACATGACAGAATGAATGCATGAAGGTGTAAAGGGATGGATGAGGTCACGTGATCAGGGATTAGTCATGAGTAGCACTTGTGCAATACAAGTGTGCAGTTATAGTGCCAGGTATCATACAACATTCATAACACTGGCTGCAAAAGTACCATGCTCATCAAGGAGTACAATAGTCTCCTGGAGTTCTTGTTATAGAAAGTCCCCCTGATGTCAGTCCTTTCTCTCATATCCATATCCCTTCTCTGCTGTTTAGCACTCTTCATATTCACATGTATAGATTTAGCCCTATAGAGACAAGACCAGGTTGCCTGACAGATTGGTTGGGTTATAGGTTGGCAGTGTAGCTCACTTATAGGTTTACAACAATTGGTGCACTCTTTATGAGTTGCTGCACTCTGATAAGTCAGACATTGGACACCTTCATATCTTTGAATGTGGTGCTTATGTCCATATCCCTCCAGATATTCACCTCAACAAAATGGCACCCAAATATGAGCTTATAACATACTTAGAGGTTTCTCCTTTGAATAATCACAATTACTTATTTATGTGATCACCAAAGAATGTTCTATTCACTTCAGCTCATGCCATATTTGATGAGGGCATGTTTCTCTATTGCAGTGCTACAAAGAGAAGGGAAACTACTTGTTTGCAAGATAAATCTGCACCTGCAGATCCCACAGGGCTAGACTCTGACTCTTCTGATTTGAAGTATGATGATGCACTTTTGAGGCAACATCTCAAACAGAATAATTCCCCTGTTTATCCTTCTGCACCTTTGTGTGCAGACACTTCTCTGCCCACTTTTTGTATGCCCAGTCCTCCACCTGCACCTAAAAGGGCACCACCTCTACTCCCTCACTGCTCAGAGTGCAAGAGAAAGATACCTGTCCACTCTGGCAACATTTATGGTGACAGAAGACACCCTATATAACAGTTTAGGGATATTGAAAAGTTTAATTGCTGGTAGGAAGTAATTCACCAACCACAACAGCCTGCTACATCTGGCTCTAGTGGCCAGACATCTCAGGAGACTTCTGATGTTGACCCACCAGCTCACCCTAACCCTATGCCTGATGTTGTGCACTTGTGCCAGGTAGGGAGAGCTCCTTTGGCTCACTTTTGCTTGCTCAGGCCATTCCAGATGCTGGATCAACTCCTAAACACTCTAGAGAGTGGTCCTATTGGGATATATTGCATCTATCTAAAGCTGAATGCAATCTTTGGTAATATGTTACAGAATGAAGCACAAATCAAGCTGTGTCCATGGTCTAGAGTATATGCTATTACTACTATTGGCTATACTATATGAAAGGGTAAAGTCCATGAGTAAAAGGTTAGGCATCTCATCTATTAGAATGAAAGAAGTGGAGATAAGAATGTAGGATTTAATGTAAAGGGAAAGATCAATCACAAGATGTAAAAGATCAGAAGGAGTGATCATGGCAGAGATCCATCAAGAATCTTGCAGGGTTATGATTGAGATACTAGATCCCAATTGTTGATCATACCAATCAGAGGGAATGATGAAGATGAAGGAGATGAGGTGATTGGGAATGGAAGATTGATTGGTGAGGTCATGACAATGTGAAAGAAAGAGATAGTGATGATGTGATGATGTGATGATGTGATAGGATAAAAGCATGAAGTGTGAAGGGACAGATGGTAGTCACATGATCAGGGATTGGTAATCATGAGTACTCATGCACACAAGCATGCAGTCATAGTACTGAGTATTGTACAACATTCATAACAAACATACACCACAAAGATCAAAGATAAATAGATCCAGCATGGTCTAGACTGGTCACAATGGAGGAACAAACTCTGGAGTAGGAACTCCAAGGGATAGGAGGTGCAAGGGTCAATGAAGTTGGGCAGAGTTTAACAGAGGAGGGGCAATAGGGTCAGAGGATGGATATGACAACCAATCAAATCATTGCTCTTTTAAAATTTAATCATTCTATTTGTCAAATTTGTGCTGCTACTGGTTTTGGATGCTCCACCATTCATAGGATATCTGCCAAATAGTGCCCAAACCTACCCAAGTCCTCTGATGGTCATTCATCCATCATTACTCCTACTAATATATGACATGCTATTCACCTTATTAGATCTAAAAAGGTTGAAAATGCTGTTCAAGTAACTCAAACTCTTCAGAACATTAAAAACCATTCTATATTCTCTCAGACCATTTGTCATCACCTTAAAAAAGCTAAAATAAAGGCTGTGATAAAGAAGAAATGTCCTCTTCTTTTCAAGCATTATAAAAAAGTTAGAATGAACTTTGCTTTAGGTCATTAGGACTAGACTGTGGAAGATTGGAAGCATGTTATATGGTCAGATGAGATCAAAATTAACTGCATTGGATCTGATGGCAAGAGATGGGCATGGAAAAAGGCAGAAGAGAAATTAAGTAATAGGCTAATGCAAAAAACAGTTAAGTTTGAAAAAGGATCCTTGATAATATGGGAATGTATGACTTGGAAAGGGGTTGGCATGGCCTGCAAGATTGATGGTAGAATGGATGCTGAACTCTACACATAGATTTTAGAGGATAAATTGCAACAAATCCTTTAATATTATGAGTTTTCATCAAAAGATATTATTTTTCAACAAGATAATAACTCCAAGCATACTAGCAGAAGGGCCAAGAAGTGGTTTGTAGATCATGAATATAAGGTCATGGTATGGCCAGCTCAATCTTCAGACCTTAATTGTTACGTGTTGACCAGATAGAACAGCATGTAGCCCTTGATAGACAAAGCTGAGGTCAATGAAGATATATGAGGGTAGGAGGGCATATCATAAGCACTCCAATCAAGGGTTTGCCTAGTTGTGAAGACGAAGGCACAAGTGACAAGGGTTGCCTAGTTGCGAGGACTGAGGCACACAGTGACGAAGGGGTAGCAACTGAATTGTTATGGGGCCTAGTACAAGTGTTGTATAAGGGAGACAAAAGCTAAGGTACAATACTATGAGATCACATATAAGTACTCGTAATGTGCCCTAAACCCTAGTTGAGGGTAGGTGTGAGAGTATACCCATATAGTGGTAACCAGTAGTGTAAGTAGAGCTCCCATGGCAATGGTAGCCTATAGCATATAGAAAGTGGTGCCAAGAATATGGTAAGGTTATGACAAGGCAATGAAATGGGAATGCTGATGAATAAGGAAGCCATGCTGTGTGTGGAAATGAAGAGCAGAAAGAGAAGCACTGTTTATGGCGTAAAGAGGTAGAGTGAATGAGTCAGCATTCGAGACACAAGAGATGAAGGTATCACTTAGGTGCTGCATGGCTTAGTGTGAAATATAGTGCATATGGCGAATAGAAGGAAAATTGTAACATTACCCCCCCATTAGACTGTGAGTGGCCACACAAGTCTTCTATGCCCAACTATAGGATGCGGATTCATTGACCAGGGAGCCAGTCATGTTGCTGTATGGGATGTTATCATAGATGTCATCACCATAGTCTGAGGCACTGCTGGGTGTAGCAGGAGTATCTATGAATCTAGGGGGAGGTACTTACAGCAGAGGTGAGCAAGGGGCATTGCGAGTATGTCCTTGGTTGCGGCAAGTTCTGTGGACAGGGGAATGTGTAATGGACATGGGGTTGGACAAGTCATGTGATGAGGTGGACGCAAAGTGGGGTGAAGAGCATGTAGTAGTATGATTGACAGGTAGAATGGTGGAACGACATAGCATGCATCTTTCTTGGGTGTGGCCTGGTCACCACAACATGCAGAAGGGGCATTGGTACACTGAGCAGTTGACACAGATGTGCCTAAGGCAATGGCATTGGAAGCATGCCTCATTGTAGCAAGAATGGGATGGAGGGAGGACTACCCATCCCTGTTACACTTTTTCCTCTTCACTACGCATACTACGCTTCGTCCTAGAACTATGCGGCACCAATGTGCCACCTTGCCTCTGTTTTCTTTCAAATGCTGACTCGTTCACCAACCCTTCACCCAGCTGTGCTTCCCCTTCTGCTCTTCACCTCTACGCACAGTATGGTTCCCTTTCGTCAGCATTCCTCTTTCATTACCTTTCCATAACCTTGCCATAGCCTTACCATTGCTCCCCTTACGCCATTGGCTACCACAGCCATGAAGAGCGCCCATTACGCTATTGGCTACCATTACTTCGGTATTCTCTCACGATTCCTTTATGCCATTGGCTACCACTCCCGTGGTAGCTCTACTTATGCTATTGGTTACCACTACTCGGGTACACTCTCATGCCTGCCCTTAACCAGAGTACAGGGTATCCTAGGAGTACTTATATGCACCCTCGTAGTATGATATCTTAGCTTTTGTCTCCCTTGTACTTCATTAGTACTAGGCTCTTGTCCAATCCACGTCTTGTTCATCCTTGCTCTCGATTGCCTCGTCTCCATGACTTGGCAACCCTTGACCTTGATCTCATTGACTAAGAAAACCCCAGACGGAGTGCTATACGATACGCCCTCCACTCACTCATACTTGACCCCTGACCCGGCCTAGTCTTTCAAGGGCTACTCATTGACCTACCCGGCCAACGCATAACAAAAGACGAAAGCTATTCTAACGCAACTAGTCTTCACTAGTTTGCCCTCAGCGACACCACATCATAACAACCTAGACCCTCTCGACCCACCGTCAACTCCTCTTGGTGGTCCCCGCGAACCAACCAAGCCTTAGCCCAGTCTTCTTCTGATAACGACGAAGACTCACACTTGGACACAGATTCCAACACAGGTATCACCCCCTCGAACCCCACCGCTGATCGCCTAGCCACAGCCCTTAGCCATGCTCTATCGGCCCAGGCATCTATCCCCCATGAACCTACGCCACCGTCACCAACCCCAGTCCACCGACATCTCACCTTTTCCCCCACTAACACCTCTAACCCCGCGCCAGCCATGTCCAGCGCAGCCAAACCTGTTGAACTCTGTCTCAGCACCTCCGAGCACTTTGATGGTGACCACAGAAAAGCCCTGCCATGGCTCAACACGGTCATGTTCTACCTCACCGTCAACGAGAATGTCTACAACACCTCCACCAAGAAAATCACCTTTGCCCTCTCCTACATGACTAAGGGCTCCGCCGCCACATGGGCCCAGAATTTCCGCCTCAAGGCCTACAATGCCATCACAGGCTCTATCAACATGGGCACCTACCAGGACTTCCTCAAAATGTTTAGGGAAGCCTACCAAGACCACCAAGTCATGGCCGACACCATCTCCTGGCTCGCCACCACCTGCATGGTCCTCAACAAGAAGAGGGAATACGAACCCTCGATCCAAGAATACAATGCCCAATTCGCAACAAAGAAGGCTGAAGCAGAAATCATGGAAAACCAGGTCCTCATCAGCTACTATGCTGCCGCCATCCCTATTTCCATCATGCACCGCATTTATGGTATGGAGAAAGTCCCCACCACGGTCGAAGAATGGATGACGCGCGCAGTCGCATTCATCTCCCAACACGAACACACGAATCGCGTGGCCCAACAATCCCTTAGACCGCGTCAGTTCCAACCTTTCCACGCAACTCACGCATTCCTAGCTAGAAACCCAAACGCCATGGATGTGGACGCCGTCTGCGTCAACAAACTCACTCCTGAGGAACAAAAGAGGTGTTTCGACCTCAACCTCTGCTTCCAGTGCTGACAACCTGGCCACCGAACCAATGTATGCCCCAAGTTCAAGAGCAAAACTGCTTTCTCCCCTCCATTGACGAAGAAGACTCAAAGAGTCGCCTCTGATGCACCCCGTGTCGAGGAACTCATCAACTTGGCAGATGAAGACGAGGGGACAGCCACCGTTGGAAATGCGAAGGGTTTTTAAAAGGGAGATCACTAAAGACACGTAGTCCTCCCCCTCCACCTCCCGTGTACGCTAAAGTAGAGGAAATCAATAGACACTCACTGTCTCTGCTGGTCAACCTACTTGTATCCATGAAATGAAGCATCTCTGCCACCGCCCTTGTCGACAGCGGGGCAGAAATCAACTGCATAGATTGGCACTTCGCCAAACGAAACAACATCCCCCTCACCCAACTCGACAAACCCATCTGCATTGCCAACATGGATGCTTCCCTGAATAAACAAGGAACTGCCAAGTACAGAGCCGACATCTACCTCACCATCGGCGATATCATGCACAAAGTACACTTCGTAGTCATCCACTGCGGATCAAACAACCTCATCCTCGGCGCACCCTGGCTGCATAAAATCAACCCTCAAATCAACTGGACCACCAAGGTGGTCAAGATCAAACGAACTATGGACCAATCCCGAAACTATGCCCATCTCCACTCCCACATCCCTGCTAAACCCCTCCCAACCAGAGAGATTCGTGTCACCCATGAACAAACCACCCACTTCTTCAGGTACCTCAACCGTCGGCAACCCGAAGAACAAGTCATCCACAACGTTTAAGCCATCAATCGACTAAAGAAAGTCAGACAACAGTTTATACGGGCTACGACATCGACCAACCTCGCCATCGAAGCCCTTCAACACAAAGCTCAGGTTATCCTCCCCAACAGGTACAATGCGTTCCAGGACATCTTCACCGAACCCACAGGTAATCAACTTCCCCCCTCGAGATTGTATGATCATGAGATCCATCTCCATGAAACCTTCAAACCCCGTATCAGCAAGATCTATCCACTGAACCTGGAAGAAATGATCGCAACGGAGGGATTCATTGATGAAAATCTGGCAGCTGGCAAGATCCGACCATCCAAATCCCCTCAAGCCTCGCTGTTCTTCTTCGTCAAGAAGAAAGATGGCAAACTATGACCCTGTCAAGACTACCGCTATGTCAACGAACACACCGTCTGGGACGCCTACCCTCTCCCCCTTATCTCCGACCTCATGGATAAACTGAAAGACGCCAAGGTGTTCACCAAGTTCGACATTCATTGGGGATACAACAACGTCTGAATCAAGGAAGGACACCAATGGAAAGCTGCCTTTATCACCCACAAAGGCCTCTATGAACCTACCATTATGTTCTTCGGTCTATCCAACTCCCCCGCCATATTCCAATGCTTCATGAATGAATCCTTCGCAGACCTCATCGCAGAAGGATGGTTGGTAATCTACATGGACGATCTCCTCATCTTTTCTCCTGACCAGGAGACGCATGACGAATGAACCTGCCGCATCCTCGAACGAATGCAACAACTCAACCTCCAACTCAAACTTTCCAAGTGCGAGTTCAACAAACCTGAAGTCGACTACCTAGGTATGGTCGTCAAACCCAGACAAATCGCCATGGACCCAGTCAAACTTGATGGTATCGCCAAGTGGCCCCAACCTCAATCCATAAAGGAAGTGAGGTCGTTCCTGGGGTTTACTAACTTCTACCAAAGGTTTATCCCTAATTACTCCACGATCGTCAGACTGCTAGTGGATCTGACGAAGAAAACCCAATCATGGGACTGGTCGGACACCTGTAGGAAAACCTTTAA
>JBBPJS010001486.1:0-10671 GCA_038088835.1 Singerocomus rubriflavus
GTGCAGACCGGCTGTGTCATGCAGGGCAAGCTCGACACCGTCGTCGAGACAGACGATGTGCTCTTGTGAGTGGAGCGTGCAGCTTTTAGCACCGCTTGAAGTGATGGCTCGCTCTTCGCCAGCGATAAGATTGACAAGAGAGCTCTTGCCCACTCCAACGTCTCCGACGATTAGGACGTTACGACGGTTGGGATGTTCGGAGGTGGTGGGACTAGAACAAGCGCTATCTGATCCCATGGCAGAGAGCAGATGATTGTGGGTGAGGAGTCGATGGGCAATACGGTGACAGGTGGATAGGTGTGTGATACACGCTATGTCTTCGCCAGGAGGCTGAGATTTGGGAACTTAACTGTTCACGGGCGAGGCCATTTATAAGGTTGGCATGCAGGCAACGCATTCTCGAAGGACACCGGCTTTGACCAGTTACCGTGAACAAATGACCTGCAGGGGCTCCACATTAAACACTATGAGCTTCTCAGACTTGAGATGTGGTGGTATCGAGATTCGATCGACGTCTTTCTGGACGTGATGATCATTCTAATGCCGTCCGTGGAGCTTTGCATGTGCAAGAGGGAGACAGCGACCTGCCCGGGACGCTTCCACCAATGACTTTGGCCAGCCGTGGAAGCATGCTGCGTGACTACCGGCCCCGACTATGCCGGATATAAATTCTTTACGATAACGAATTCTCTGACCGTCCAAGAGCGCCCATATCATCGGGGTCATACGTCACAAGGTAGGCCTCAACAATGAGGAAGACGCGAGGGGTTTGATGGAATCCCGCGTGGGCCAGTGTTGTAGGTACCCAAATTGTACTTGACAAGTTCGACATCTTGACATATTATCCCTGTCCTAGTCTCTCATAAACGTACGTTGTTCGTCTCGTACTCTTGGATACAGGGTATCAGCGAGGAGTTGGGCAGTCTGAACCCAGACTCAATGATTCGTCATTTTAGCGTCCCCTTGTCCCAAGTTTGGACCCTCATATTGTGCGGTCGTTTTTATGGCCCAGAAGTAATATGTGCACGTGTGCAACATGCGTCTGGTGAGTGCCCTAGCCTCATTATTGGCCCTCTACCCTGGCATGCTGCAAATTCACAAGGTCGCCGCATTTGATCAAACGAAGCGTTCATGTTGTGGTTGTGAAGGCATTGCTCTGCCACTGGCAAACCTTGCCTCGAACGCCACAGTCAAGGCGAGCGTAACTACCTGATGCCCTCGTGAACCTTGCTCCAACCCGACGTATAAAGGTAGTCTTGTCACGCATATCGCGGCGAAATTAGATACGCAACCCTCTTCGCAACGACACACATGGAACCCTTTAGGCGCCGCTCAGACGTAGGTGTTTGTTTTTGTACAGGACAGCGCAGACTGGCTTATAGATACATTTGTGGGCAGAACTCTACCAAAGGATTGGGTGTTGACTTCCCAAGCGAGTTCGTCAAGAGACCAAGCATCGACCGGCCGGTGCGGTAGCTCCTGACGTCAAGTTCGTCAACTTGACATACTCCACAGATCCCTCGGTTACAATCTCAGCCCACGATTTTTGCGATGGATATGGACCCGGACGATTCTACATCCAATACCGTCAACGACACTTGGTCTAGTGTGGGCCTTGAGCGCAGTTCGAAAGGTGGTAAACTTAATCTCGAGGTAGGAGTGCGACATTATTCACCTTGGTCCGGGAGTCGACTTTCTTCTCAGATCACAAAGGCTCGCAATGTCGTGATCTTCGGCGACAGTGGCGTCGGTAAAAGTTCCCTGATCAACATGCTTGCTGGTCGCAAAACTGCAGAGACTTCCAATGGTGCTCTTGGATGCACGTTTCAGAGCCGCCAATACACGATAACCATCGACGAAGAGAAAGTTAACGTTTGGGATACCGCAGGCCTAGACGAAGGTTCGCGTGGTCGTGTCCCGCCCGAAGTAGCCGAGAAGAATTTAAGCAAGCTGCTCCGTGAGCTACGGCGTGTAAACGGCATTCATCTTCTCGTCTATTGCATTCGTGGTCCGAGTGTTCGAAAGTCGCTGGCAAGGAACTACGCCATCTTTTACTCTGCGATATGCAGAAAGAAGGTTCCTGTTGTTGCCGTTGTGACAGGACTGGAGAACGAGCCAGCTTCGATGGAGGATTGGTGGTCCAAAGGCGAAAAAGAACTGGCCAAGTACAAGATGCGCTTCGACGCCCATGCATGCGTCACAACCATTGACATGGAGAAACTCGTGGGTTCTGTGTTTGAAAAACGCAGTATGGAGTCACAGCGGTTAGTCCGGAAGCTGATCATGGATAATTGTCACCGCATTGCAACTCGACCGCCATCGGACACCAACGTCTTGATCAAAGCTGCCCTTCTTGACCTTCGGTCTATGATGAAATCTGGTTGGGATAGTGTTCAACCCCTTGCCACTGTCGTTTTCCATCAGACCGACGTTTTACTCTTTCAGCAGAGCATCTGGGGCGACCTCCGACGCATCGATTCTCAGATTGACGGGCGTTCGTTTGTCTTCCACCATGCTAGCACCCTTTCGAGCAGCTACATCACCCCAAGGATATCCAAAGGCGGTGCCGATCTGTTGGTTTTTGCTGGAACAATGTCAGATTCTAACGCGGAGCAGTTTCGAACCTTTTATGATTCCTGCAATGGAGACGTCTGCCCTGTTCTCGTCGTCACAGACGATCGCTCCGTCAGTGCATGGACGGAACATCTCGATGCCCTTGGGATCGGTGCACGTGTCACATCCATCCCTTCATCATCTGCGGACAGACAGACCCGAGCAAGCGTGTCGAGCTTGGTTGACGAACTATGTCTCGTCAGGGGACCTGCTAAGTACCGTAGGGCAAATATACTCAAAATTTTCAAGCGCAAGAAGGGACAAATAGGCGATGAGATGCCTACCCCACCCACTTAGGTGGCGCTTGCCCATGGTCGTTTTAAATCCTTTCTTCGGGCATTCGTGCCTGTATCTTGTTCTTGCAAACTCTTTCAGGTCCCCCATATGTACTAGTGCTTCAACTCGTACATGTAGATTAGATGGCAGCGGTTTGCCCACACTGCATGATCGTGTTGAAATCAAGTTATATATGAGAGTAGTTTAGTCACAAAGAGTCAAAACGGGATCCAAGTCACTCAGACAACAAGGCCATCGTGTGATTCAACTTCACTTTGGGATGGCACTAGCATCAGTCTGGCACCTCGTCTAATTCAACACCCCGGCGAGCCAAACCGAAGTGTGACAAATCAGGCACCCTGTTGATTGACCTGGAACCAACAGGAGCCTCATAAACTGGCACCTAACATTTATGATGTCCTCGTCATTTGCCAAAGCAAAACTCAAGACAGCAAGAGATGCTCTTGGAAAGAAGCAATATGAGCCAGCTCGTGATGCAGCGCTTCAAGTTCTCGACTATGAACCTGATAATTATAACGCGTGTGTCACAGTTCAGTTTCGTTCGTGTACGACTGACTCGGCTGACAGAACGACAGTCATGTATTCCTAGGTCTTGCCCTCCTGGAGTTGGGAGAACACGATAAGAGCGAGCAGGTAAAGCTATCATGTGTACCACTATGACGCTCCGATAGCCTGACAACCGCGCAGTATTATCGCAAAGCAATCGAGTTAAAGCCAGATCAAGCCCTTGCCTGGCAGGCGAGTCGCGCTCGTCATCTCAGGTTATTCGATTAGGTCAACCAACTACACAGGGTATATCGCAACTTTACGAGAAAAGTGGCCAATGGGATACTCTTTCAGTGACGTTGGAGCACGTCATGCAGATGTTTGCCAAAAGGTATGGATCTAACGCTCGGACTTTCATATGTCTTGGCTGAAATTTTTCTTTAGCGGCGATGTCACCAAATGCGCAGAGTCTCTCCAGAAATTGATTTCTGCCAGAAGAGAACATGGCACTCGCCAACAAGTAAGTACCCTCTGTGCCACGCAAGAAGGTTGGAGTGAAACTATTAACCTGCAGCTAGTGAATGCCCTCTCCTACTTGCTTCCCGACTCGTCACTATCTGCGACATTGTCAAATTTGCCATCAATGACCCCAACAAACCCGACTGCATCCACCATATCTGACATACAAGCCACAATCCATAACTCGCTCCCCATTATCGAAGAAATCGTATCGATAATTGAACGAGATGAAGAGGTTCTTCTCAAGAGTGAATTCGATAAGAGACGTACACGTCTTGGCGGGCCTTCCCCTGATCAGCTGAAAAAGGACATTGGGGTAGAAGTGTGGGGCACATCAAAGGTATAATCAATTTATCAAGTATGTGATATTTGCTTAATGTCCACTCCAGTTGCCATCGCTCTATCAGGAAGTCTTGAATCATCCAAATACCTCTGATGATCTGCGTCGTTCTACTGAGACAAAGCTCATAATGTACAAACAAAAATACTTTTATGCGCTACCAACGACGTCTTCCAATAAAGAGCCCCTTGGTAAGGAACTTGATGAGCTTGTCGATGGTGTAGTCGTCATTGGAGTGCCCGATGAAATTTCCTGGTCTATATTCCTAGAAGGGAAAGATAGTGATACGGTTGGTTCGTGTTGATCAGTTTTGTTCAAGTGAAATTGCTCAGGACTCGTGGTAGTTGGGTATGGCCTGGAACATCTCAAGCAGTACATGAGACTCTTACCTTCCAGTCCGTTGGCGCAGTTGCTTGGAGGCTATTTTCAATATATAGGGATACCTCTTGAGGTGGATGAAGATGAAGAGAGTGACAAGCATCCCAAGCAAGTGGTTGAAACCCAAGACCCACTCGATATCATCATGGTGGGTTTAATCCTCAAGACATTCCAACCCCTTAGTTATCTCCTTAGGAATCCTTCGGCCTACTGCCCGATTCGCTCTTGGCCAATCGCATAGTAATCGAGGTCTACCTGCAAGAGCTCGATTACTTGAGTACCATCAACGTAGCAGAAAATGGGCTCGAGCTCGTCCGACGACACGAACAAAACACGGGTCGTAAGATCCACCAGTGAGTATTCATATCCTCTAAGTAACGATTTGCAGTGCTCACACGTTTCAGAGTACGCAAAGCATTCAATGTGGGGCTCGCAAGCGCTCTCGTGCACTTATATCCACCAAAACACCATTCACGTGCTCTTCGACTCTTAGACGACGTCCTTAAGTTCGATCCCAATAACGTGGACGCGTTGATTGGCCGCGGCTACATTCTTCAACACACCGGGAAATGGGAGGAGGCTGAAGGATTATTCACCAAAGCAACGGCTCTCGTTTCGCCAGGAACTGAGAAGAGCATCCGCGCGAGGGAGGAAGGTGCTTGGTGTCTTTGCAAGATCCAAAACGGAAGAGGCGTTCAGGCGTTGAAGGATGTATTAAATGATTTACAAGGGGACGAACATGATATGGATCGGGCCCGATGCCTGTGGCGTATTGGGCAATGCTGTTGGGAAATGGGAGGTTAGATCACATTGTTAATCTACTGACTGATATTTCTAATTTCGAGCACAGCGGATTTCCGTGAAGAAGCTTTCTCCCACTTCATCAACTCTTTGAAGTGTGACCGGACATATGCTCCCGCATACACCTCTCTCGGTATCTATTACTCCGAGTTTGTAGATCCACCTGATCCCACGCGAGCCTCCAAGTGCTTCCAAAAAGCGTTCGAACTCGATCCACGTGAAGCAGGCGCTGCTAAGAGGCTTGCAGAGGGATTTGCCGACGAACGAGAATGGGACCTTGTGGAAGTTGTTGCTCATAGGACTATTGATGGCGAAGGTGGACTAGATGCTGGAATCCAGACTCAAAATGGTGCGGTTGTTGGTAGATACCTCCCCACGAACGCCTGGGCATGGAAGGCAGTTGGTGTGGTAGAGCTGGTGAGCCAGATACAAGGCAACACTAAACGTCTGCTCAGCAGAAGTAGACACACAGGAATTATGCAGAGTCTATCGAGGCCTTTCAAGTTGCCTTACGCGCAGAACCAGAAAACCAACTCTTGTGGCTTCGTCTCGGGGAAGCCTACAGCAGGGCTAGTCGCCACGTTGCTGCCTTGAAAGCCCTCACAAAGGCTCATGACCTTGATCCAAACGACTGGATTTGCACCTTTTTGATTGGCGAGGTGCAGCACCAAACTGGCAGATTTACCGAAGCCCTCCTTTCTTTCAAATCGATTCTAGATACACGACCAAAGGAGACCGGGGTATTGTTGTCCCTTGCACAGACGCAACTGGACCTTGCCCACCAGGAGCGCTTTACTGGTTTCGGCGCAAGATCCGAGCAATCTTTTGCTGCAGCTATCACGACTTGTTTCGTGACATTACACGAAAATCCCAACCACGCAGGCGTAATATGGAAGGTAATTGGAGATGCACTGTTCAGTCTATCAAAGGCTTCTGTGTTCGTGGATGAAGGAACCATCGAAGATATCCTCCATCGCACGTATTCCTTGCTGCATGGTCAAGCAAGCGCCCGTATTGCACATGTTTTCTCCCCACAATCCATCACCAAACATACACCATTAGTCCGCCGTCATGTACTCGAAGCCGCCGTTGCTGCTTATGACTATAGAGTCACCGTTGGTTCAACAGAGGATATTGCCCTGGGCAGTGCACTCTTTGACCTAGTGATGTCACTCTATGTGTGGTACGCTGAGGATAAAAATGAGACTCACGAAACTGCGTCAGAAACTGCAATATCACTTTTGAGACAGGCACTGCAGAAGGAACCTGGAAACCCTGCTTATTGGACCGCACTAGGTAATATGTACTTCCTCGGGAAGCCCAAGATGGCGCAGCATGCATACATTAAGGCTTTAGAGCGTGATGCGAAGGTTTGTTTCATCTATGCGCCGTCATGCAGACTCAGAGATTACGTGTGACAGAACGTGGTTGCATGGGCCAACCTGGGCCTTTTGTATCTGTACCACGATGATTTGGAACTGGCGAACGAGGCACTACTGCGAGCACAGATACTAGACCCGGATTATACTCTTGCTTGGGTGGGGCAGGCGATGGTGGCTTCGGCAAACGGACACAACGTTGACGCTCGCGGGTTACTGGAACATGCAGTTGGTCTCCGCGCTGATGTGGTAGGTAGAATACTTTTCGCACCTCCATGTTGAGAGTTGACTTGATTAGCCACTGGCTGATCTCGAATTTGGGTCAAGAGTGTTTGCCGCGCTGTCGGCCACTACGCGCCCTCAAAGCAGAGTTAAGGAAGAGCTACTCCCTGCTTTCTTCGTCCTAAACCGCTATGCACAACGGTACCCTCAAGACCCATGTGCTCTCCACCTCTTGGGCCTTTTATGCGAACGTTTGGACCAGCTCGAAGAAGGCGCGCAATGGATTTCTCGTGCAATTGCCCTGTTGGAGGCCACTTACGAAGAGTCCGAAGACCCACTCGTAGAGAGACAATTCACAATCGCCCACGCAAACCTTGCTCGGTTGAAACTTGGCCTGAGTGACCACATCGGTGCCCTTGAATCGTTTGGGACAGTCCTTGGACTACTCCCTGAAGACCCTGATAACGATACGGACACAAGGGCTCTCAGAGTGCAAGCATTATTCGGTACGGGATTGGCGCAGTTCAAACTCGGGGATCTAGAATCTGCGATGACAACTTTCCAGAGCGCGCTAAATAGTTCTGGGGAAGACTACCACCTTAGTGCCCATGTTACCGTGCTGCTCGCACAGTGTATGTGGGCAATAGGGACAGAAGAGTTCAAGGAATCTGCAAAAGCACTGTTGCTGGACAGGTGAAGGAACATAGCCCCTGCCTTCCTATGCACGACTCACAACCACCCAGCATCACAGCAGACCCTGAGAACGTGATGGCGATCAACACATTAACCGGGATGGGTATCCTGACAGAGGACGAGAGCCTCGTAGACGCCGCCTTGTCCGAAATCCAGTCTCTTTCCATCGAACGTCGGCAAAAGCTCGACCCAAGAAGGGACGTCACATATCTTCTTGTGCAGCACCATCTTAGCCAGGCAAAGTTATTCATTCACGGGACTTTAATAATTGTTAACCGAAACCCCAGGGTGATGTCACACAGGCCATCAGAATTGCTCAGAAAGCACTACACGTCGAGCCATCAAACATGCAACTACGACGTGAACTCGCCTCGTTGATTCTGCAGCAAGGCAATGTTCAGGCGGCACAGGCTATTCTCGGGATCCATTCCGCAGAACAAGACATCACGGAAATGAAGGATACCCTTCCATTGCTTGCCATTGCTGGCAAGGGAAAGGCCGCTTTCAGATGTGCACAAAAAGCGATACTGTTAGATCCAGGAAAGTTGCGAAATTGGCAAACGTTGGCATATGTAATAGCTAGGGAGATGTCGTGAATATACGACCTGTTACGCCACGATGTGCAAGCATGACAGCCTTTGTGATCGTGAACCATCAGTAGTGTCGACATTCGTTTTCATGCTTGTCACCGCTTCGCTTGGTTAGCGGCCTCTAAGCAAGGAAAGATAGAGGGCATGAGACGTGATCAGAAATGAAAACAAGTTCACCGACCTCTTCGCGTCGCATCCTCAAGCAGTTGCGTATCGACGTGCTCTGCGGGTAACTGCACGTATCGAACAACTGATCCGCGGATAAAGCAGTTCTTGACTGCCATCTGGATAGAGCAATATGCACATGTAGATGTGAGTCCTCTTGAGTCTCTGTCACACATCCCATGGCGCCGATGCATGCTTACCATGTGTGGATGTCTCGTCTCATCGAGGACCTTGATCGAGTCCAGGCGGATGTTGAGAAACCTGGGAGATCGAGGGCTCTCGTGTCAAACCAGATGGAGAAGGCTAGGCGCAGACCTGCTGTACCCACTGGTCGACGGACTTGAGTACACCGGTTATTGAGAGGTCGTTTTTGAGTTCGACAGTGACGCGCTGGTCGGTGAGCGTCTTGAAGACTGAAAAGATGAGCTTGAGGTGATGAGCGACGTGTATCAAGCAGTTGGTTTGGTAGACAGACCGACCATCGTAGTCGAATGGTTGAACGTTGGTGGTTGAAGACTAGTTACCACATACGGCTACTCTCACTTGCAAAGTTGACGAGATTCACAATGCAATACCATACATCATCGTAGAACTTATCGACAAATACATCGCAGCCACATTCATCAATCAAACTCTGACGCATCAAAATTATATGTGAAGTGCTGTACGTGTTCATCTATGAGTCGCCTTTTCTTCTGCTAGTTGGCAAGTGTAGTCGCACCTTGTACAAACACATGATTTTCACCACCCAAGCTTCGAGGTGATAGATCTTCTTATTACCCATTTGCATCCGTAGCTCCTGTGCAAGTGCTGTTAGAACACCCGGAGATCCGTCTTGGAATGTTCGAGTGCGTACATAGAAAGCTGCCCAGTGCATCACATCAGCCTTGAGAGCTTCGTCGACCCGCTCCACCAGTCTGTCTGCAACGGTCTTGGTGGTAGACGGTCAGACATGCGGCCACTCCCTGTGCGTGACACAGAACATGCTCTTACCTTGATAATGATAGTGGGTGGTATGCAGTGGCTAAGGAGCTCGTAAAATTTGGCACGAACTTGCATCACTCGCTCGGGTGACTGTTCTTGCACGATTAGATCAGCAATCTTATGACAATATGTCTCCCAGTCAGGTTTTGCAATGTCAAGGGATCCCGAAAGATCAGGTCTGTGGACAATCAATATTCCAGTCAACGAGTGCTGGATCGATTAGGAGTGAAGACTTACGATTGCATCTTGAGGGCCTCAAAGACGAGCAGTGCTTTTCTCATATTGCCTGCGGCATCTTCTGCGATTTGAGAAGACGCTTCTGGTGGGAGGTCGAACTTCAATCTCCTGGCGACATGCTCTAATACCGTCTGCATCTGTGCGAACGCATGTCACTTGGAGGAGGAAAGGGTTTCCAAAGGCACTCACCTCTTCCGGGCTCGGCGCGGCCACTCTAATGAGGAGACATCGGCTTTTTATGGGCGCAATGAGTCTACTCGTGCTATTGGCGCATAATATGATCCGCAGATTCGACATGTATTTTTCCATTGTTCGACGCAAGGCAGCTTGTGCATCACGGGACAGGGTGTCAGCTTCATTAATGACCACAACTATCAGGAACTTTGTGAGCAGCGAAGCATGAACTACCAACAGAACTGACCTTTGAAACGTTGTTTAGCACTGAGGTCGACCTGTTGTGTCTGAGCAATCTCCTTTAACAGTTCCTGGATGATAACTCGGTCGTAATTCCCCGCCTCACTTGAGACAGAGTTGGTTTACTCGTACGTCAGAGCAGCCTTGCCGGAGTGACACACCTCGGCGTTATTTCGATGTGATAATTGCTCTGAACGAGATTGATCTCGATCTTGCGTCTCGATGGTGAGATGAACACCCTCTGGTCGATTTTCAGCTGTCTTGAGTGGTTAGTCTGGTGTTGTTCCAAGTCGAACTGTGTGACTTACTTTCTCAGCGCCACTTCCGAACAATTGTCGTAGAGTACAGCTTATCCGTGTCTTCTTCCCAGAACCAGATGGACCATAAAAAAGTACATGAGGAAAGTCTCCGGACATGGCAAGGGACTTTAGACGAGCTGACAAGTCGTGGTGGTAATGAAGATCGTCCAGCGCCCTTGGTCTGAACTACAAAGGGGAGTGAGTAAGCATTTCTGCTTGTCTACTGAATCCCAACTTGCCCTGTCGACCCAGAG